>JBBMKB010099895.1:0-10472 GCA_037833945.1 Alaria marginata | reverse complement strand
GGTATTTCTTGTGAAATTCAATTAATTTCTGAAAAAATAATCGAATTACGATTTTTCACGTTCTTCGATAAGACGGGGCCCTAAAGCAGCAGAACGGAAAAAAAGGACAGTTAGCTGACAGTGCGAGTTTCCAAGGTCATGCACGGCTCGGCGAGTCTGAACGCAATCCCTTGAAAAGAGCCAGCTCGCGCGATTTTGGACGCCTAGCGGAGCACGCGCCACTCGTAGTATATACCGGTATGCTGGTATGACTTCATCATTTTGAGGGCGAACAACTTGTCACATTGTGGACAGTAGGGCTCGAGCTTTGCCGGGGTCTCTTGGCCGCTGACACGCGTTGAACATGGAAGTGTGGGTTATTGGTTCTTAGAAGGAACCCGTAGGTTACAAACAGGCACTTGATGGCTACTGATACCGATATTTCCTAATACCGCTGCTGCGCTATGCTGTGCACATGTTCTGGTTCATCCCTTGTACCTGTAAGGCTGCTGTCGCAATACTGTCATAGCGATGCCGTGTTGCCGCACCAGCCTGGATAGCTTGTACCAGTATACTGGCATATACCAGTATACTGGTACTCTGGTATTGCTGCGGTAGTATACATAAGTGCCAGTATAAAACTTGAATGATCCACCGACCGGAGCTACTTTCTAGTAAATTTTTGTAGAGCAAGTGAAAGATCACATCGCGTGTCGCGTCTGCGTCGGTGTATCTACGCAACACAACAGCGGTCGTGTCGAATCTTCTGTGGGCCGTTGCCCTACCTTACGTACGGTATTAGGCTAGACTAAAAGACTAGTAATAGTCTAACAGTCTAGTCTACCGAGTACGTTGATATTTGACATTTTCAGGGTACACGTCGGATGGCTTTCCATAAGTGTTTGAGCCTGTGTTGCGACCACGGACTACGTACAAGATGGCCATGAGGTATGCAAGAAACCACGACAACGACAACAACAATAACATCTCAACAATACTCGCTGTTTTGCTATTGTGGGGCTTCTCCTTCTTTTCTCCACTGCTTACCATATGTTTCTGCGGCCGGTATTATGTGCACGCAGTAAGTTTTGTAGTTTATCCTTGAAGTTTGTGTGTACTTCGAGTTATAGACTCTTACCAAGACACCAGATACTCGATATAATGCCACGGAGTTACGGATGTCCGCTAGTCTTCATCCTCGAGGGGAACAGGGTTCCACCTTTCGAGGCGCCCTCGGACAAGTAATCCATACCATAGCGTTTCCGGGTCAGGAGCACAGCCGCGTGTCAGCACCGATTTATGAGCTTATATATGGTCTGCGTTCGGTGGTTGGTTTTGCTGTGGTACCGACCGGTGGACGCGTTTGTTTTATACCATCAAGCTCAGGTACCCAAACAAGCGTTCGCAAGGAAAGTCTATCAATAGGTTTTTCGGCACTCTAGCCGCACACATCTAGCTTGTGCTTAAGTCGTACATGCGGTGCATCGTGAACATGTGAACGTGCGTGCAAGCAGGGGGCAAGCCGTCACAGCAGTCAGTATTATGAGGTTGCTCTGTTTTGCCGTTTGCGTCCTGTTGAGTACTGGTACCAGGTAGGCTACTTGCCCCGATGCCCCCCCGAGTGCTGCGTGGCACAAGAATACTACGTTGCATTCCCCCCTGAAAATTTATCCCCCTACGTCCAGCCCTTTCTTATTTTTTATGCCGCACCTACGCTCGGTCGTCTTCCTTTCTCTGCCCTCCCTATCTCCCAGAATCGGTGGCGCCTGTGCTTGATCGAACTCCTTTTTTGTTCCACCCCTGTCTCAGAGGTGTCTCTGTTAGAAGTAGGAACGGTGCTGCGTCTCGAAAGGGATGCCTGGTCAATGGTCAAATGACTAAGGCAAGCAACAATTGAGTACGCCCACCCCCCCCGGTTTCCCAGCATCGGTATGCACGTGCGACCTTATTAATGTGCGACCCCGTACGCAATGTCTTTAACCCCGAAGATTTTTTGGTCATTTTTTTCGCAATCCTTGTTCACAGGTGGAACTTAACACCGTCGCCTCTTCTTTTGGGTGCATGAGTGCCCTCACCACGCGCCTTCACCGCCATATGCTCAGCCGATTTGGCGCAGAGGCTTCGGATGCGGGGAAAACCATTCGAGACCACGCGGCGTCTGTCGGCGTTGACATGGGAAAACGAAATGGCGATTTTGGAAAGTTGATCCCCGATAACCCGACCCTAACGGCGCTGCCTGGCGCGCTGGCGGCGGCGCATAAGTGCTACGGTAAGGAGCAGGCGGTGGTGCTGTTTGTCGTTCAGCCCGGAGAGACGAACGCGGTGGACCAGAGGTTCTTGGAGATGAACCTGTGGGATGACCATAGCGTGCGCGTGGTGCGCATGTCGCTTGCCGAGGTGAAGTGAGCTTGAAGGATGGTGTCGACGGACTGACCGTGCTTTGATAGGGATAGCACCTTTTTGCCAATTATTTTCTGACTGACAGGGGAACTACCTAAGATCGTTAAAAAGCGGTTGTGGTTTACGGTGGTATTCGTTGTATACCTAGGTCATGGGATTGTTCATCGGGTATAATCGTGCAGTTTTTCTTAAATCGGTGTTGCGATAGAGCTCAAGTGAGGGCTTTGAGAAATATGTAGGCGTTATTGTACCCCTCCCGTAGCATGCATGGACAGCGCGTATTTTTTGCTATCATGCCATGCGTTCGCCTACTTACACTTTGTTGGCCACGGCTATGATTGATTGTGGCAGTGAGCAAGTTGTTTACTTCCACAAGACACTCATAGCGCGCAGTACGACTCAGCACTCGTAGAGGTGCTATCAGCACGACGAGTGCTGGTAGCACGATGTGAAGGTGAAGAGCAAACGAAGGTCAGCCGTGCGCTTTGCTTGGATTCTTGTGGCTCGCCGACATGAGTTTATTTATATTTATAGTTCAGAGATTGCCGCATCGACAGCTCAGATCTTGAGAGGTGCGCATCTCGCGACGTGTTCCGGTTTTCATCGGCTAGCCCTCGGCGTACTTCCGTTGTCACTACGCGAATGTGCCTCATTTTTTATTAGTCTGATGTTCGGCGAATACCCTGCTGGAAGGTGCGGATATCTCCGAACGCCGTGGCTAATGTTATGTGATCGTACAAGCCATCCGACACCATTGGGGACTCTTCTGGGATGCGATATTGCTGTAGACTAAACTATCCGACTATCGTAATAGCGAGCGCTTTCTTGCTCGGTTCGTGCCCTTCCGTCCGTTCTGAAGCATGTTATGTTTGCTTAGTTTAACGCACGGCCGCACGCATTAAGAGTATTCTACGGTACACAGTCGGAAGGGTTGGCATTTGCCTGCTCTCCTGCTTTGCGCAAAAGCTGCAGCCAGCAAGCACAGTAGCAGTGTCGATTGCGCTCACCCGTACTGGGGGTCTGTTGGCTGTACCTTGCCAAGTCCAAGCTCGAGGTGCTTCGCGGTTGCTGTGTCCTCTACGACGAGCATGCGTGTTGGTGTTTACCGTGGAACCCCAAACTACTATTTACACTGCTGCTGTACCGTACCATGTACAATATGCGCCCGCCAACATGGAGCACCTACTCTGAGCAAGGCTTGCAACCGTATATGGACACCAAACGTAAGCATAGGATATTATATACCAGGTCGGTGTTAGTGCAGCGCTCGTTGCTGAGCACATTTCGCAATATATACCAGGTATTTCTTAATGCCCCTCAAAAAGTTGGCCGGACTTTTTTGTTTCTTATTCTGGTATGACGTTAATTGTAACATCAAGATTTGCGCTTGCGCTTTTTGACCCAGATCGAGCAAGACGGCGTGCTAGGCGAGGATGGGACGCTCACGGTGGGGGGGGGTGCGACCGAAGTAGCGGTCGTTTATTTCCGCGCAGGTTACTCGCCCGACGATTACTTTGGGCGGACGGAGTGGGACGCTCGCTTGAAGCTTGAGCGCTCGACCGCGATTAAGAGCCCTAGCATAGGCTACCACCTCGCGGGCACGAAAAAAGTGCAGCAGGTGCTGGCGGAAGAAGGGCAGGTGAGAGTTATATGCTGCTGCCGTACGGCTGCCATTGTGATCGGCCTGTAGAGATCGGCGTGATGGGATGCGATAGTAGTTGGTGCGTAATGTGTGAGCTACCCAGCTCCGCTTTCGGTTCGATGTGCTCGACGGTGACGTGGTTGACGGTGACGTTACCGACGATGATGTGCTTATCGGTGACGTAATTGGCGATGGCGGTGGCGATGGGGGTGACGTGCTTGACGGTGATACGCTTATCGGTGACGTGCTGGACGGTGGCAGTAATGTGATTGACGGTGATATGCTTGACTGTGATGTGATTGACGGTGACAGTGACGTGCTTGACGGCGATATTCTTGACGGTGACATGGTTGACGGTGGCGTGATCGACGGTAATATCCTTGGCTGTGACGCGACTGATGGTGGAGGTGACGTTCTTGACGGCGATTTGCTCGACGTGATTGGTGGTGACGATGACGTGATTAACGGAGATAGACTTGACGGTGACGTGCCCACTGCCGAGAGATTGCAGACACGGTAGAGTTTTTAGGGGCCTGTGGTGAAACTGACTGGGAAAGCGATCGAAAGCGGAGGGCGGGAAGTGCTGTGTTTATTCCGTCTCGGCTCGCGCGCGTTTCATGGTATGTTTGGCCGGTTGCTTCGATCGTTGGAGTGGATAGACGTGGGACCGCCGTTTTGTAATGTTGCTGGTGGAGTAACACCACCGTTAGCAGCGCGTTTTATTGATAATTTCTCTTTGTACGCAGCGAGCCAGGGTAACGCGATTTTTGAGCTGCACATGAGATGAATGGCGCTTTCCGTTCTTTTGCCGTTTCTGAACATTTTTGGTAGGCCTCCTTTGTGGTCTGCCCGATTCCTTGTCGCTGATTATGCCTCCTGTTGATTATGTTACTACAGCATGATATTTTATAGTTGCGTCGCAGAGTGAGTGCTCCCTCTTTCCTCTTTCTGTTGGATATATACACTTCAGTACCCATTAGCCTGGATAGTCACACTAGGGCTAGTGGGTAGTGCTATGTATACCCATTACTTTTATTTTACTTGCTCCCGAGACCGACGCTAATTGCCCTTCCTTGACAGGTGGAGCGATTCCTCGGGCCGAGCGAGAGCGCAGCTGTTCGGCGCTGCTTCGCAGGGTTGTACTCGGTTGGGCCTGACGGAGACGCCAAGGCAACCGCGGATGCAGTCGCCCACCCGGACCGTTACGTGCTCAAGCCGCAGCGGGAGGGCGGGGGCAACAACCTCTATGGCGCGGAGTTGAAGAGCAAGCTTGATGTCGGGGGGGCCACGGACGAGGAGCTTCGCAGTTTCGTGCTTATGCAGCGCATTTTCCCGAAATCGCAGCCTGCGGTGATGGTCAACCGCGGACGATGTGTCGCCGGGGATTCCATCAGCGAGCTTGGCGTGTACGGAACGTTTTTGGGTGGGGGGGAGGGGAAGGAGTTGCTGAACGAGTACGCGGGCTACTTGGTCAGGACGAAGCTGGAAGGCGTTGATGAGGGGGGGGTTGCCACCGGATACGCTGTGTTGAGCTCCCCTGTCGTTGGAGGGCGGGAACAGGCTTCATAAGATCCATGAAAAGGGTGATGATAAAGGTTGCACGTTGCACCCCCCATCGGTTGTACTGCCCGGTCTGTCTGTCCTGTCGGAGATTGTTGTATTTTGCTCCAGCTGGCCGGGGATGGGGAGGACAATGCTTGGAAACGTGGCTGGTCGCGACAAGGCGTTATTACGATTTTGGGGATGGGGTGTTCGTTTTTGTTTAATTCTTGCGCCTAATATGTGCCAGGTACTTGGTACGCAATAGGTTTGTTTTTGATATTTTCTTCGCGCGCTTCCGTGCCCCCCCTTTAGCTCATAGCCTATACCTGGTACATGTTGTCATCTTTCGAGTTTTTCAAAGCCTCCCGACCTAGTTATCAACAAGTTATTAATGGTTGTTGCTGCTGTTTGTTGTTGTTGTTGTTGTTGTCGTTATTCGTGGCGTAATCAGGTGTAACGTACATGCAGCATAAGTTGTCGATAGGTCGATAGCAGGTTTTATATGTTAGGAGGCCTTCGGCGACGTAAACAAGACTCTTGGACCCTAAAATTACGTAGCGGGAGTCGTCCAGAAAGACTAACAAATACTGCTGCAAATATGTTTGCTTTCTCCCTGGCTCGGCCAGTCGCTTTAGAATAGTAGTAAAATCAATACCTGGTATGGTACTCCGTAGCCACCAGTTGTTGTACCAGTACCACCAGTGTTGGGGGGGTTGGGGATCGTCTCTGACATCGATTGCGATCGATTCTGACGAAAAGATCGGAAGAAAAGCCGATCTCGATCTTTCATGCGATCTTCGGAGAAGTGACGATCTCGTTCACACAGAAGCAGCAGCTGCAGCAGCGCCGTTGAACGTATAGTTCTACAGCATTGCATAGTAGGGGTATGACACGCGCTACCATATACAGCAGTAGTAGTTGCTCTAATTAATAAAATAAATGGTTCTGAGGGTTTTAGCAGGCCTTCCACCTGTAGGGCTCCAAGCTCCGCACGTGGTCCAACTTAATTCCAGTACCTAAAAGGTACAAAAGGTCAGGAAAAGGTACTTTACTACGTCGTAGAACTGCCGGTCTCGTTTTTCTGTTTCTTCTTGGCTGCGAAACTATTTTCTCTTTTTTCTTTTTTCCTTTTTTCGGTGCTGCTGCTGGTATCTTGAGATCCTGTCTGGGTGTGTGCATCAACGTAAGGAGATCGCGCCCGTCACGAACACTAGACTACTGCTGTATTGACCTTTCCACCGTATCGCACCCGCCCTTGCTTGTGTTCTGCTATCGTTTCTCGTGTGCTGCTACTGCTGTGCGTGCGTGCTCGCTGTTCGTTGTTGTTGTGTGCTTGTTCTTTGGCAGGAGGCAGATCATGATGTCGACAGACTGACGTCACAACTTCGAGGACCTTGGGAGATTGCTTTTTTTGAGTTTTTCAGAGAACATGGAACTTTTTTGTGTTCGTTTTCGTTTTCGTGCTTGTTCTGTGCTTGTGGCGAAGATTGTCCAGTGTCGGTGGCCGTCTGGGCTCGCAACCTGCTCCTTACACATCTGCGAGAGAACCGGTACACACATGGCACACACACGGCGTCCGGGCTGGGGCATATCGGCGCTACACAGCAGTAGAGTAGCAGAACAAGCTCTGTAACTGAAACGAACCGTGCATTTTTCGCTTGATCTGAACCCAACTTCAAGTCGGGGGGTATGTTTCCAGACTCTGTACTTCGTTCAGTCTTACGCTCGGTCTCGTAGCAGCACAGGCCTCTCGCAGGCAGTGGTCTGGTGTACCCACACACTTGAGCAGCGCACGATACCATCAGCATGGGGGTGGTTCACAGGTGGGTGGGGATGAATCACCTCTGGCGAGGGCAAATCGAACGCGCCTGACTTTCCGTGCCCTCTTTAGGACCTGCTGACACGATCTGCCAAATCAGAGCGTCGTAGGCGAATCTGATTGGCCGAATGTCCAAAGAGACGAAAAACCAAAAAAAAAAACGTGATCAACACCTCCCCCTCTGCCTCAGTTCTTCTTCGTGACCTAAACAATTCTATCGAATTCCGTGAAACATCTTGATTTTAGTGTTAGGCATGACTCAGTGTCTGCCTCAGTAAAGCCCCCGAGCCCAAAAAAAAAAAGGCGTGGTTGAGGGCGCTCCTCGGCTGTGGCCGTGAGTGATCGGTCCTCAGGAGCGGTGAGCCCCCTGCCTGCGGCGAGTGCTATCGCCCTCGGCGTTGACGGGAGCTGTGCGGGATTCTATTATTTTTGCGCTGTAGCGCGGTTGTTCCCGGTTTGGCTTCGGTGCGAGCGTTTTTTTGTCTAGAATCGGGGGTTGTTGCGGCTTATTTTGTCGCCTCGGCCCTTTCCGCGATCGAGAATCTCGGGTTCACCCTTCTCCAAGCACCTTCCCCAAGCACGCGCTCCGAGAGCCCGTGCGCCGCCCTTCGGACAACGGGAGAGGATACCATCTGATCGACGCTTGACGTCGATCTTCGGCGCAGCGGTGGGCAGGCCGATTGAAAACCGCATCCCCCTCTCGCCGGTCCTCCCGGTGATGGCCGCAACCTCCACCAGCTGGGGACTCGGCGCGCATAAGATGACGGCGGATATCTCGTCGCCGACTCCTGTCACGAGTCCCTCGGCCGATTCGCCTCTCAGGGCTCACAGGTGAGCCTTCGTGCCCGGTTCGGGCCTGCCTCGTGCTGTATAGCCGCTTGACCCCGAAAAAGTTGTCCGATCTCACATGTCCGAGGGCGAGCCTCTCTCCCCCCCTCCCCAGAGCCTTATTTTTTTCAACCGGAGTTTATTTTAGTCTTGCTCGCTGCTGGTGGGTTTTTTGTTTTCTTGAGCTGTATGGAGTGTGGCTTTGCCTCGAGCGTTTCGCTTTTTTTTTTCCTCTCTTTTTTTCAATCAGATCTCCTATGCATAATCTCGTAATTTCTTCCACCGAAGGAACGGACTGCAGCAGTGCAGTGCATGTCCGATCGAGGATCATCCACCACCTCCCTGTTGCCTGGCAAGATTGCTCGCTCTGCTGTGGTTTGCTCTCCCCATCGCCTCGCCAAAAAATTGACCTGTTCCCCTATATCCCTTTTGCTCCCTCCCTTTTTTTTTTTGAATATTTCTGTGTTTTGTGTGGCACTTTTTCTGTTTTTCGTTCTCTCTCGTCTGTTTCCACCTTTGAACCCGATGATAACAGCAGCTACAGCAGCGTTGTGGAAGGTCCCAGCAAGGAAGCTCCCAGCAAGGATGCACAACCCCCGACGTCGTCTGCCGTCTCCAGTTCTGTGAACGGCAAGAGCGACGGGGCGACAGCAGCAGCCGCTGCTGTCGCGGCGGCTGCGGCTGTAGCTGCCGCTGCCAAGCTTGCCGTGAGCTGTTCGAATGGGGTAGGAAGGGCGCCGTCGTCCATCAAAGATGTCACTCCCAAGCAAGAAGCTACTGCCGTGGAGGAAGAGGAGGATGGATCGGAGGCTGCTGGAACTAGCTCGGACTCGGGAGGAGACGACGATGAGGAGGAGGAGAAGCGAGCGGAGATCTCCAAGCCGCCAGAACGGACGGAAAGCGAAAGCCGCGGGGCAAAGCAGAAGGTGGACGTGAAGGAGAAGCTGGAGAGGGAGGGGGAGGGGGAGCGGGAGGTGGAGGAGAAGGATGCGAGCCGACACCACGGGCCTGTCCAGCCTAAGCGGAAGGAGGGAGAGTCTGGAAGCAATGGGCACGCTATCAAGGCGGCTTCGCTGCCGGCTGCGAGGCAGGAGGTGGATGAACACGCGGCGCGAGCGTCGGATGCTGCAACAGCAGCTCTTGCAGCAGCGTTGGCTTCCGCTACAAGACTCCCGACGTCGCCGCGGCCGCCGAGACCATCGGCAGCAACAGCCTCGTCGTCCCCCAGCTCGAGCTCTAGCAGGGCAATGGCGGCGGCTGCCTTGCAGTCGGGGAGGTCGGAAGAGCACGGTGGTTTGGCGGCGGTGGGTGTGGTGGCGGCGGCTGGCGCTGGGAAGCGAGCGGGGCGAAATCCTGTGATTATGACCTTCCGCGTACCACAAGGGCGAGACTTGTCGGAGGAGGTCGAGCCGCCCGACGTGGATCGCGCGTTGGCCGCTGCGCGCTTCGTCCCGAATCGGTCTCTCTCGCCAAACGGCAGGAGGGCAGGCAACGGTCGTGTTGGCGGTGGTTACGATGAAGGGGTGGACGGGATGGACGAGGAGGATGAGGAGGAGCTTCCGTTACCCTTGCCGTTACCAACACAAGCGATGCCCTGCATGGTGGGGAACTTCAAGGTCGACCACACCACTGGGGTGCACCGGTGTGCGGGGACGTGGGCGATGACCAAATCGGATCTACAGGCAGCTGCCAGGATTGAGACGCGCGCGAGCCCCTTCGAGTTCAAGACGGCCGGGGGAGGTGGTGGTGGTGGGAACGGGGGGGGGACGCGGTTTCCATATACCGGGAGGTACCAGGGGCACTTTTTCGTACGGCAGCCGCCGAAGCCGGTCACGAAGGTGGAGGAGAATGAGCTGCACCTTGCTTTTGTGAAGAACTCTGCTGGAGGCTGGAATGTGGAGGGCAGCGGGAGGAATGTGTACGGGCCGTTCTCGATCACCGGCCGGCTCGGTGCCGATCGGCGGTTGGAGGTCTACCGCGCGTACGCGAAAGTTCCGTCCTCGAAATCGCATCGTAGAGCGAGCTCGAGCTCGCATCACGCCTCCCCCGCGCCGCCACGAAGAGCACCGCCGTCCACCCCGGTTGGGAGGATGCCGAATCGAGGGAAGCACCCACAGTCGGCGCCACCGATTGCTTACGCTCAGTCGGCGTCAGCTTCGGCGGCGTTACCGTCAGCGGGTTTCTCGAATGGAGGCGGTGCGGGGGGGGTGAGAGTAAGGTGTGGACATACACCTACAGGGGGGAAATATTGGCACAAACGAT
>JBBMKB010099884.1:0-10473 GCA_037833945.1 Alaria marginata | reverse complement strand
ATCTATCACTCGAACAGCCCGGGGACGAAAAGAGACACCCCCAGCGTCGATACCGCCCCGCAAGGTGTGGAAACCCCAACATCAGACTGATTTATGATTGGGTGGGACTCATAGAGCCAGCGAGCGGCGAGAGTTGCCGCATGGGACGACGCCGATTTCGCGCCGCACCTGGGGTTTCTAATGTATCATCCCCGAATAAGAAACGCTTCCATACATGTACAACCCCAATTACTCGGGGACGAACGCGTTCGTCCCCCTGGTTGATACCACCCCACGAGATGTGGAAACCCCGACCCCACTGGCTGATTTCTGCCCGGCTAGGGCTCATCGAGCCAGCGCGTGGCGAGAGTTGGGCTGGCACCACGGGCGGAACCGTGGCCGTACCGCTAATATCCATTAATTATATAGCTAGCCTTGATGCCCACTTTTTAACTTGAAAATAGAGTTAATTTTTGATGCCCATACTCTTCTATGTTAAGTTATGTTTGTACAGTTTTGTTTTTATAATAAATATGTCCTCACGACCACATGCGATACACCATATTTTAAGCTGCATGTTGGAACAGTACAACGCTCAGGTCGGCTCTCCTTCGCCACTTTCGCCAAGACCTGTAGGACGACGGCAACAGGAGTACACATCGATCCCGACACATGAGGACATGTACTGTCCTCTGACGACTGTACAACGGCAAGGACAACAGCATCAATATTCAGAATGACGGCAGGCAATGCCTTACTGCGTGGCTATACCGATTGCAGGCATCTCTGTTGTTCAATTCAGTACAACAGCTCCTGTAGAACCTCCCTCTTCAAGCTACTGCTTTGGTCAGCTCGGCACAACAGCGTGCTAGCTCCTTCTAGTGTTAAGCGACTCGTCGATTGGATTCCCGAACGAAGCAGCCAGCGGGATACGCAAATGCGATGTAAACATTGTCAATATCAGAGATGCAACACCTCGAGACCACACCAAACAATGCAACGTTGCTTACTCAAACGCCAACAGCTACAAAACACAGCCACCAGGCATCAGCAAGAGGAGGAGAACATCAGCCCAGAAGAATCGTGACATTGACGCCGTTAATTTGTTCGTTGTGACAGGAACTGCGTCAAAGCCTGCCAGACGTACTCATACATCTTCTAGACGGTTTGCGATAGGTACGTACTTTTTTCGGTGTGTACGGTGTGATATCCTTCAAGATATCAGAGCACAGTACAGCATCAGCCACTCGTAGCGAGAAGGGTAGCAGCAGAGAAACGATGCGGTGGTTACACCTAGATGTTCTTCAAGAATCTCGCCAACATCTGTTAGCCGAGCATAGTAGCAGCAGTGGTAGTATTGTAAGTATATTTCAGGAACACGTGTTTTGTTATGGACGGTGTGATACGTACTACAGTAGTACTACTACTGCTACTACTGTGCGTACGATTCTCACCCTATTTTGGTGGCATCCGACACCCTATACTACTGTAAGCCAGCTGCAACAAAGCACAACACGATCTGAGATATATCAACAAGAGTCTGGGGATATCAACGGAAAAGCACTAAGATGTTCACACGGTGGCGATCTTCGTGGGAATGAACATATTCTCGAAGCCTGTCAGCCAAACATAGCAGTGCGCGTACTCGTTGTAATGCATACTTAACATAGTTCAATCTGGGACGACGGGTCCAAAATCCATGTTTTTGCATCCTATGCCTGTTGGGATATCTTGTCGTTCGACGTTCAGTCTTAATCTTCCGGAATCGATGCCCGTTTGAACCAACGGCGTTGTTGCTGTATACGTTGTACCAGGTTGTCGTCCGAATCTATCGATACCTATGGCACGTCGCTAATCCTGTTACACGTTCCTCGCACCTTTGACGTGTACCATGTACGTTTTTTTGAAGTTTTTTTATTGCAGTCCACTCTTTCTCATACATCAAGTACCAAGAGCGTGACCTACGAGAATTCGACTTAAGAGGGACTGTTAATAAAAGCCAGTCAAAATTATGAACTCTAATGAGCAACTTGCATGAAACTTTTACCTCTAGGTACACATCTACTGTAGGTATGATTGGATGCGTGCTACCATAGAGGTAGCTCTTTTTGGAAACAACTGTTTTCTAAATGACGGGGCTCCTTAACCCAAATCGTCGGAACGTCGTCCTTTTTTCGAAATATGGGTGGGTGGGTATATTTTGAACCTAGGCCATGGGTCTGGCCGTTGGATTGTACTTTCAGCTTACGAATACTACGCATTTTGGGTAGGGTATAGCGCCCCTCAAATGAGATATCATACCTCAAAAACTAAATGGTGCACGGGATACTAAAGTGTAGCAGTGTGTCATTGTGGTACAGCGTGTGGAAAACCTGTGGACAAACGGCACATCGTGCAACCTTTCCGTCCCTGTCTCATCTTCGAGTTGCTGATCCATTAATGTTTTGTAGCCCTGCTCTTGTGTTCCCAAAAAAAGAGCATTCGGTTTTGTCTCAACCCATATTATGTCCGTTCTATGCAACGCTCTCAGTACCTTCCGTATCTACTTGCTTCAACGTGGCCCTGCCGCCGTGGGGGCGGGAGGGCCGCTCTTTCCTTAGTACGTTATACCGTTGTTCGAGTACAAGCTGTATGTTAAAGACTACTGAGCGCAGGACAAGGTAATGCGACACATATCATACGATACCGTACCTGGCGATTATTAATAGGATTTTCTTCTTTCATACCCCTACCTGCATACAATACGAAATCTCTTGGCACTTATCTGAAGGGCGGTTTTACGCGCTGCCATACCGTGTTATACTGGTACGTTTTATCTGAATGTACTTGAAATTCAGAGGTCACCTTCGTCGAGATCAGATGCTCCTTTGGCTCGTGTGTTTTGGGTGGGAAGCGTCGTGCGCAGGTTTGAACTGTCTCCGTTGTTCGTTTGTTTGTTTGTCTGTTTTTTCAATCTGTTCTGGTGTACGGTTTGTAGCTATTTCTCACGTGTACCGCCGGGATAAGATACCTAGTATTGCATAGTGGGGGCGCTTACTTATTTATGAAGAACGATTAAGTAAATATAAATAGGTCGGCAACGGCTGACTGGCAATGCAACCCGGGCATAAAAGCAGGGTTTAGTCGCCGAGGTTATCGTTAATCACAACGGGTTGCATCCCCAGATTATTTGTGCTGTTTACGCACCGTAACATGAATCCAATTTTGCTGAATCGTCAGCGTAGAGGATGCGGGCGGTACATATTTCAGCCCAGTGGTACATGCAAGAGCAGCAAAGTTGTTCACCCCCGGTTTCTTTAGTCGGAGGCTGTTTGGCACGGTGGTTACAGGAGGTAAGCAGGGTTCCATGCCCGACGGGCACTTGCGGTCATATAGGGTCACGGTCATATAGGGTCACACCCCCTGGTATTCGACCGATCGGATAACATAATATAAAGTATTCCATCTCGAACTTTACACGCGGTAATCCAAGGGTTGCACCCCCCAATCATTTCGGTAACGGTGGTATAGTATTGCGGCTCGAGCAGGTAAGTAGATTTTAATCCCCGAGGGCACGGGCAATGGCGATGGGTTGCATCCCAGACCTTGTTTGCTTGTGGTTTGGCGAATACAACGGCGTAGCGGCCCGAGCATGTAAGCAGGGTTTGATCCCCCAGAGCACGGGCAATCACGATGGGTTGCACCCCCAGACCCTAATTGCGCATGGTGTGACTAATACGACGGCATCGCGGCCCGAGCACGAGATCGGGGTTTAATCCCCAACGGGCACAGGCGATCACAATGAGTTGCATCCCCAGACTTTGCTTGCTTGCAGTTTGGCGAATACGACGGCGTAGCTGCCCGAGCACGTCCGCATGGTTTACTCCCCGAGGGCACGGGCAATCGCGATGGGTTGCATCCCCAGACCCTATTTGCTTATGGTGTTACTAATACGACGGCATCGCGGCTCGATGACGTGATCGGAGTTTAATCTCCGACGGAAACAGGCGATCACAATAGGTTGCATCCCCAGCCTTTATTTGCTTGTAGTTTAGCGAATACGACGGCGTAGAAACCCGAGCACGTGAGTAGGGTTTATTCCCCGAGGGCACGGGCAATCACGACGGGTTGCATCCCCAGACCCTATTTGCTTGTGGTTTGACTAATACGACGGCCAAGCGGTCCGAGCACGGGATCAGGGTTTATCCCCCGACGGGCACAGGCGATCACAATGGGTTGGATCCCCAGACTTTGTTTGCTCACAGCTTGGCGAACACGACGGCGTAGCTGCCCGAGCACGTCCGCAGGGTTTAATCTCCGAGGGCACGGGCAATCACGATGGGTTGCATCCCCAGACCCTATTTGCTTATGGTTTGACAAATATGACGGCATAAACCTCAGAGCACGAGATCAGGGTTTAATCCCCGAGGGCACGGTCGATCACAATGGGTTGCACCCGCAGAGTCTTATTATTATTACTTTGTTGTTTATTGCAGTTTGGCGAACACGACGGGGTAGCAGCCCGAGCACGTAGGCAAGGTTTAATCCCGATGCACGAACGATCACAAGGAATTTATTGAAGTTGTACACAATCATTTGCATGGTCAAATTCACGGGCAAAAGGGAGCCTGCGACATGCGGCGCAGCAGCAGCCACAGGGTTCGATCCCCGACGACAACATACGAAAGCAGCAATCGCGCGCGACCACAATTCACGATAGTACCTGTAGTTCCGCGAGATCAAACCCTCCGTGCGCAAGGACAGCTGCGATATACCTGGTACGGTGCAAAAAGCGGGAATTGGGTTCGATCCCCTACCACGGCAAGCGGTTGCATCGAAATAGTGTAATCCGCTGAGTGCAGTCCCCGGGGGAAAGGAAGCCTGCGACAGCAGCAGCCACACGGTTTGATCCCCGACAACAGTACACGATAAGAGCGGTCGCGTGCAAATATAACCCACCATGGTACATAGTGTTTCTGCGTGGTCAATGCGCCGCGCGCAATGGCGGCGGCGATATGCCGGGCTCGGTGCGGCAGCAGAAATAGGGTTCCACTCCCTATTACGGCAAGCGATGACAACGATGACGGCGATCGCAACCTATGGTGCGGACATAGCGGAACGATCACATCGGTCCCAGCCCATGGTGCGAATATAGCTGGAGTTGACATTGCGCGGACAGGCCAAACCCCCTGATATTTATAACCGGATGAACACGATATGATTGTACCGCATGGCACCAGAGCTAGAACCAGGACAAGCGCACGGGCCGCATCAAATATTTGCGGACAACGCTCCTTGGTTGGTTCTACTTTATTTTACGCTTTCACACGGCAGGAAATGATCGTCAAGTTCAATCCCCGACAACGGCAAGCAATAGAAACGATCACGCGCAAATATAACCCACGGTTTAAACATAGCTCAACGTGGCAACTCACACAATGCGCCGAGCAAGCGCACGGATACCCATAGCTGGAGTATGCATTTCGCTGACAAGTTAACCCCCCCGATCATCTTGTACGGATTCGGCACGATTCGAGCGCACCAAATGACAGCAGGGTTATACCTCTGAAATGTGCACACGGCGAAACAAACAAGGGCGGAATAACGCTCGTCGGTTAACTACTGTGGGTAGTTTAGTTTCTTGCCTAGACTTATGTATTTAGTTATCTGGTTGTGTATTTGCACACCCGGAACTGCCGATCACAGTGGCGCCTTGAGCTGGATGAGTTTTGCTCAAAGCCATGTGCGACCCGATGGGCTCGAGGAGGCAATTCACGGATATTGGATTTCAACCTCCTCGAATCGAAGCAAGAGATGAGCGACGCGATTGCTCTCCATACCCAGATAGCGGCGGTGGGCATTAAAATGCGGGCTGGCTTGAACTTGTTTCCGCCGAAGCTTCCGCCCACCCAGGGCGCATCTTAGGAACCGTACGGGGCTAACAGCGTGCTCAAAACTGCACCACCATAACCTAAACCGTTCGGGCACAGCGGGCGGCAGCACCACACGCCACGACTCAACGACAACAGCTCACTACACCGCAGAACCCGAAAAGCAACGGCGTGTGCCGGTACTGAGCTCGCGTGGGACAGGACTAGTTCCACTTGCACGTGTTTTGCGCGTGGTAGCTATGCACGTGGCGCAGGCAAGGAGTAATAAGGACGTTGCAAACGGTTGAAACAATGCATGTCTAGAAACAAAAAGGACTGTTCGGGTATTGCACGACGATTCGGGGGGCAAGGACGGGGGGGGGGCTTTGTGCAGCCGTGGTAGTTCACCATAGCGGTATCTACGAGAATAATAGGTGGCGCCGATACGCCATCATACGATAAGATAGCGGGTCGTGCGGTTCAGAGAAAGATCGCCGCCGTCGCTGCGGGCTGCTAGGAAAATAGAGACGGGGGCACGATACATGACGTGCGATAGTGCAAGAGTATAGGGGGCTGGTCTTTGCGTATTAATGTTTGCACGACATTTCAGGCAAATAAACCACATTCATGCGTATGATGCACTGTGACGCGCACGTTTGCCATAGCGCCGCGACGATAGACGATGGAGAAAGCTAACGGGGACAGCGGGAACACGAGGCGATGGCGTCAATAAAATCGGGAACGTGTACCGGGTACGAACATAAATAAACTGTTCTGTCGAGAACGATAACCTAGAGTTACATTCCATTCGTCCGTATATATGCATTATGCCAAGTATATTCTGGGCGCTCTCTCGAACGCATACGCGCGCAGGTACGAACACAGACTTACAGTACGGAGACGCACGCGCAGACGAACTACCCACGCGTGTTCCGCCAGCACGAATCACCATTGGCACCCATGACACTTAGGTTGACTTATTCCATATATATCGCATATCATTCATAATCGTTTCATGTGCTCACGAAGTAGAAACTTTACGAACAGATATATACTACTGATAGACTGTCAGCCCGGAGTGGCGTCGCAATTGATTGCCCTTACGTCCGCCATGTCTTCCGGCGGGTTCGTCTGGTCACAGTCGCGTCGTAACTACATTCGCTATACGTACACTCCTATACATATATTGAGTCGTGCACCATTCAACTCAGTTGCCCGTAATCCTTGCAATACCAAAACATATATGTATAATGCCGTATCAACCGCGGGGGGCGTTCGCCGGCGTATGGCACGCAACCTTAACACGGGGGCACCGCGAAGTAGGAGTTTCATTCCAGCCACCCTGGTTCCGAACGCCAAGGAACGAAGGGCGAGAGCTAAGTTGAACGTAGCGAATATGCCTATCGTGGCCGACGAATGACGAGATCCGTCAGCTTGAAGTTTACACAGAGTTCGGAGCACTCTTGCACGATGCGGGCTACAATGTTTTGCGAAAGCGTGTGTTACGAGACTGCCCACAGAAAGCTTAGCTGTTGTCGTACCTCAAGGACGGCGTGAGTATCTGAATTATTGACGAGCCGCACCAAGGCCCGTAGCGAGAGGCCCCCGTACCGACCGGGCGCGTTCCTGGTGCCTTGCACCCCGTTCGCATACCGAGTATACGCGCCGTGTTCGTAAGGTCGGAGGGTACAGCCTCGATAGTGCAAGGATGCCTTTGTAAACTAGGCAGACATATGGGGCCCGGCCGGCCTGGAGCGACCATGGTTGGTGTCAGCAGCTTGTCCGTCGCAATCAGCCCGGCGTCTCAGTGGACTCACTCCATGGCCACTGCGATCGCAACGAAGCGAATAACGAGCTCTACAATGTGGCAGCAAGTTGTACCTTCGCGCCGACTTCAGGCCGTGTCTTGGCTGGTCGTCCGCATCTCAGACGGGGCCTTGTCCAAAGCGAGTCACTTGACGTGAAACGCCACCGTCGCCGAGTCTGACGCGTTGTCGAACCAACGGGGCGGCGTGGCATCGGTTCATGGCGAGGGTTCTCAGCACGGCGGGGGGTATCATCACAATTGGCTACCCCGTCACATCGCGATTGGCGCGCCACATCAACGGTGCTCACGGAGTGCCGCCAGAAGTACCCGAGGCATCTACGCCGGCCGCAACTCGATACGGACGCAGACAACTATGCAGTGTTCCGACAAGAAATTGATGTCGAACCAACTAGAGGTCTTGATTGAAGTTGGGGGATAATGATAAGGGTGAGAAGGGGCCCGCAGGAATGATAACCAAATACACATAAACCTACGGTAGTGGGTGAAGAGTAAATAAGCGACAAGTGTGGGTGTGATCTCATGCCGTAGCAGAGAGGCCTCATTGATCCCAAATTATATAGGAATTAAAGCGACCACATAATATTACACCAGTAATCTCGGAACCAAAAAGAAAGGGACGCAAGACTTGTGTCCCCGGAGTTGGAGAAGGCCTCCTAGTTGTATATACTCAGAGGGAGAGTGGAATGACACCACTTCCATCGTGATCGACCCAAGAACAGCACGAAAAAAGTAGGAAGCGGTTAGGAAAAACAGACCATCCCGCCCGCCCTTCGTTGTGCGCGAGGCACGCCGACAACGACATCAGTTTTTGTAGTATTTATTTTACCGGGGTAACTACCTTCTTCGACGAGGTGCGGCGATGATAATCAGTGAATCAACGCAGAGGTAGCAACCCCGGGTGAGAGTCCCCGGCTGATCGCAGCACGAAGCCTCGTTGATCCCAAATTATATATACCTGGTAGGAATTAAAGCGACGACGGAATGTTACAACCGTATGGCGGTGCATTTTCGAGCCACAGTGCTTGCCAGCCAACGCACCGATTCACGATCACAAAGCAGCGTACGAGGCAGTTTGCATACCATTAGGTATGCTACAATAGACGAAAGCACAGTTAGTCTTCGATAGGTGTCATACCAATCTACCAGGCCAAAGTGCAATACGTACGTGTGACTGCCGTCATGTACTGCGGGCTAGAACATTTTCGTGGCGCAGTAGGGCTTGCCCAATTTTTGCACCAACATAAGATCACAGAGCAAGAGGCATTTTGTGTGCGATTGGGTATGCTAGGCTCGATATGTGTGACCACCACTACAGTATGTACTGTCGTGGTGCTATGCTCACCAGTAATCAAATTTAGATCAAGGAACCGGCAATTTGTGAACCATTGAGAATGCTAGGCCACAACGTGTGGCCGCCGCTATGTACCGTAGGATGGAGCATTTTCGTGGCGCAGTAGGGCTTGCCAATGAACGCACCACAGAGCCACGTACGAGGCATTCTGTGCACTATTGGGTAGGCTAGGCTACCGGCCTTGTGTATAGGCGTTGGGTATACCTGGGCATGGTATTATACAACTAGGCATTCTAAGAAAGAGAGCAGTCCGTCTCTTGCGCACGAAACTAAACACCCCGGCAGTCGCTAGTGTCGTTTGCACGTATCCACCACCACGCCTGGGTACGTTGGCATAGAGGTCGTCAGTATCATATGCACGTATCTACCACTCGAAGATTCGCTCATATACCACCACCCCTGGGTATATTTGGCATAGAGGTCGCCAGTCTCGTATGCACGTATCTACCACCCCGCCTGGGTGGCGTAGATCATTATTGTGGCACAGCAGTGCTTAACGAGCAGCTGCCTGGAATTTCGATTAAAAGCCGCCCGGAGCAGTTTGTACGCGTGGATTCATCGGCAAGTGTGTAACTACAGCCACCACGAGCAGCATAGGGAATGTTTGTGGCCCAATGTTTACGACTCCTCGACCGCATACTAGCCCGCAGCAGGCGGGCTTCTAGCGCCAGTATCTGAGGTGGCGTGCGCACGAACGACTAGCCCGTGCACGATTTTCCTGGATTCAGTCGTCACTGCGTATGTACGTAAACTGCCAGGTACAGCAGTATTTCGAAACTCGACATGATGTGGACAAGGCAGAACAGCATCACATGAAGACAACATAATACGGGGGAAATAATAAAGATAAAAGGCCCTCCTGCTTTACTCTGCCTGCCTGCTGTTGCTGTTACTGCTGCTACTGCTGCCCTGCTCCTTGAGAGTGTCTAACTGAGTGCGACTTTGCTATATATGTGTGTGCGATTTTTGTGTGGGTGTTTACGGGTATACTCGTACTCTATTTACATGTATTATACCAATACGGTATTAGAGGCCCCTCTATAGAACCGGTTGCCCGCTGTTGTGCCTGTGAAATCGTTTGCCACAGATGGGATCAACCAGTACAGTATCATAGTGTCAGCATGCGGAGTAGTGCCGGTTGTTGCTGTATTGTCGGTGTTTCCAGCTGGCACATACCGGCACTCAAGAGGGACCACTATTGTACGAACGTATTACACAAAGCATTAAACATTGACAACTAACACGTTCGTACAGTAGTGGTTCTCCTATAGTGCCGGTATGTGCCAGCCGGAAACACCGACACGACAGCAGCAACCGGCACTACCCCCCATGCTGACACTTTGATACAGTACTGGTTGTTCCCATCTGTGGCAAACGATTTCACAGGCACTATAGCGGGCAGCCGGCACTACTCAACCGGCTCTATAGAGGGATCTCACTACAGCGGCAACCGGCACTACTCTGCA
>JBBMKB010099873.1:0-10475 GCA_037833945.1 Alaria marginata | reverse complement strand
AGGAGGGTCAAGCCCCCCCCCCCCCCCATGCTCTTCCGAAGGAGTATCAAGCGACAGACCGCTGCCCATATAAATGACTGGTTTGTAACTGCTGCGCTTATGTTTCAACGCGCGTAAGGTTGTGCGATGTTTTTGTATATTAGGAAATCCGACAGTGGGAAACAAATCAAGAGAGCTTAAGGCTTTCCTCCTTCACTAAGTTTTGAAAAGTACGTCAGGAAAAAAAAAAAAAAAATCGAAAATCAGGAAATTTAGGACAAACTATTTCAAATCAAATAATGGCCCTGCGGATTTGTTCAACGGTATAATATGCGCATAATATGCGGCCCTTTACGATGGGGTACGTAGTAGTGTCATGGCATTTCCAATTTCGGGCATGTAATCTCTGTTAAGATGCTGCTCGCTGGATGATTCGTTTTGCATTCTCTCTGGAAAAAGAAAGCTTCGAGCCCTCCGCAAGTGGCGATTGTTATGTCAAACTATTAACACCAAGCAGCTATTACATCTCAAGCACGCGTGTGAGAGACCCGAGCATTGCCAGGGGCAGTCTGCTAAACGACACCCTAACAACAGAGCAATCGGGCTCTAGGCCCAAACATTTTAACCCTCCCCCCTCTCAAGTGGTGCCCCCGAGACGGTGATCCCGTCGCCTCTTGGCGTATGGGGTTGCATCTCTAATAGCCCCACCCCCCCCGCCATCTGGAAGTGGCCACACCAGAAAATAAACTAATTAATTCAAGCTTTTCATCCATATGCAAAAAGGTACGCACAAGGTGCGAAAGTCCGCCTGACAAGTGGTTCCTAGTAGGATGCAGCTCACCCTTCATGCGACTCGCCGAACACCGCATGGCGCTTGGCGCTTCGCGCACGCTATGCCTGGCTGGTCGGTGAAAACACGACGTGCTCCGTCCCGGCATTGTAGGAATACGAGGGTCTATCGTCTTAAAGACTACAAACATGCAAGAAATGAGTACACCCCCCCCGCTACCACTGTCTATGGCGATATGTACGACTACGGCTATGCATGAAATGGGTACACCCCCCCCGTACCACAGTTGCTTTTGAAGCCCCGTTTTCATTTTCTCTGGCTGGCTTCCGAAAAATTGCAGGGTACTCGAGGTCATCCCACGAGAGTCTCAAGGGAGAAATCAAGCGTTACGAAGATGCTGTCAAGTTGCTCAGCTCACACAGGGATGCGCATCCCGCAGCGATTGGACAGCCCCGCGAAACTTCCAGAAAAATCGAAAAGCTAGTTTTATCGTAGATTTACTTTTACAAAAGTTATTTTTGCATCAAAATCAGAATCAGTATTTAGCTGTGGGCGTAGTTCTTTAGATCGTTCTTCGCTGTTTATTGGTGTGCGTGTCTTGCCGCAAAATGTCGTTTGTTCGCGGTAGCTTGGGTCTGGACGTGAAAGGTTTTATAGAGAACGTTGCTTTGCGGCGATTTTGCCTTTATGTGTGGGGTTGCACGTATGAGAGTTTTGGGGAGCTGTGGGCGTTTATTGTACGCGCCGAACGAATTCTGGAGTAGTCGCACACCCGTGCAGCAATGTATTCCCTCGTGATACTGCTGTAGTAGCAATTATGTACCTACACATGTGGAGCTGGGACATGGTCCCGGGCATGCCTGTCTTTTTTTCCGTTTTGTTTGCTCTTCAAAGGCCTCCCTGTTGCAATGTTAGCTGTAGGCTCTTCAAGTCATAGGATACCTGATACGAAGTATATGCACGAGGGAGGCCACCGAACGGGGTGAGTACCTCTTCGGCATAAATAAAGCGCGTTCCACCAACGCATATATATGAGACACGTCGAGGGCGGGAGGGGTATGGAAGGTGTACTCAATATCATGCATGACCGTAGACCCTCGCATCCCTGCAATACCTTGACGGAGCACGTCGGGTTTTCACCGACCACATTTGAGGGACGCTGATGGCGAGGGAGGGGGGGGTTGTCGGTGGCGTGCGGTATTAGGGGCGGGCGCTCGGTTGAGCAACGAGTGTGGGTATTGTTGGAGGCAGCGTGTTGTCTGCTACCTGGTACAAGTTTTGCGGAAGAGAGGTTGCACCGTCTTTTGCTTGGTGATGATAGATAGTGAGGGTCGATAGCCTCACGAGGTTGTCGTCTAAGTGGGTGAAACTCCGCTTACTCACGATGGGTGCATCCGAGCTTGTAACACGATGGTTGGGTGTACGTACGTCCTTCACGTTAAATAGTTTTTCTACCCGTTGTACGTAGTTCTCGTCATACAGTGCATGGATAGCATAATATGGTGAAAAGTGAATAGAGCTTCGAGTTCAGCATCATGGAATGTATATGTACCATGGAGCAAGTTCTCTATCGCTAATAACGAGTAAAAGTCCACGCGGTAGCTGCAGTAGAAGTAGAATGCACGTAAATGTGCCCGTGGGTGGAAGTATCGTTTGACTTTGTTCAAGTGCCCTTATTATACAGACGGTTTCCTGATCGGAAAGTCTTCACATTTTGTCCGTGTGCCCGTATGCGGGCGTTCACGTGCACACTTTACTCGTGACGTCGTAGAGGCAGGGGGAAACAGACTGCGTCTGTTGCTCTACGGTGGTATTGAATGCGTGATGCGTGGTATATCTTTATCAAGTATTCGGTACGGAGAGCAAGAAAAGCTTTTTAAACGCACACGGACTCCGAAGAACCTTGTACCAAGCTCCGTCAAATGTCAAGGTGTTAAGGGTAAGGGATGTAGAAATACAGGCACTGGCAGATGTAGGGTATTCTTGTTGAGTGCCAAGTACGTGATATTTCAGTAATTTGTATGGTGAGGGATCGTCTCTGGCCCTGGGACAACACAGATTCAAGGCGTGGCGCATGTTATATTTCATGAACCTGAACCGCACATGAACCAAATCACAAGTTATGGCGGATCCCTCGACAACGCTATTATTGTTATGTTGTGATGAAATCGCAAGTATCGAGCGACTTTCGAAAAACATCACCACGTACTTGAAATATTACATTTTACAGGAGCGCAGGGAGATTGACGTGCGAGTATGGGGCCCAGCTTGCAAGGGGTCGTTCGCGACAAACTCAGTTGCTGCCTTGAACCCTGTCGGAAATTGTGGATGCTAGCGTAAAGTGTTGTTATGTCTATCATCGTATTATATCTGCAACTGGACTTCTCTGGCCTGGGGAAGATTTCAAAAGGTATTATTCCTCAGTTTAGTGAGGTTATCTGTCACTTAAACCTCCGAGCTGCCCATCCGCCAGACTGTCCGAAAACTAAGTCCCATAAAACGGTATAAAAGTGTTTAGTGCGTCAGTTAACTCTTCAGTTTATTGAGGTTACCGGCCACCTAAACCTCCGAGCTGTACGAGTACGTGCGTCTGACTGTCCCGAAAACTAAATGCCATAAAACGGTATGACAACAGTGCTTTCTACGCCATTAAAAGGTATGTCATGACGGAACACAGCTGAATCGCTCTTGAACATCATCGCTATTCAACTTGTCAGGCCGCAAGACAGTGTGTCACACGCGCAGACTGCCGTAACAAACACGCGCAGACTGCCGTAACAAATGAGCCATTAATAGCGCAGTGTCTTCTGAGCAAGAGCAGAGAAGCTAAACCCAGTGTTTTGTTAAGTTGTTTCCGGGCGTAGAATCACGCATGTTACAGCAAACAATTGCCTCCAGGGGCCCCTACCGGCAGCCTGCCGAGGGCCCTACAGGTGGCAAACACGCCTGCGGCGGGTGTTGCGCGCAAGACGTATTCCGGCCCCTGTTGCGCTACGCCGGAGTCCTAATTAATGCCCTGGAACAGAGGGCAGAATATAGCGGGCATCCGTTGGCGCCAACCTCGGCTAATAGATAGTTTTGCTTAAACCCTGATGATAATGTGAACGCCCAGCGCATAAATTAGCCTGTGCCTCTATCGTACGTGCGACGGCTCTTTGTCCACACGCGCTCCCATACAAGGACATACGCAGTGGTGCAATCTCGAGCTCCCCCCCTCGACACTCCAGAGGACGGTGCAAAACAAGCAACGCTTTGCTAACGTTTAGCCCGGGAAAACATGCCCTCCAAAGACCGTGATGCGAATCACGCGCGGCTCCAGCTCGTACAATAGCATAAACTCTAATCTGCTCACTCAAAAACTGGCCAAACCATCGACATCTCATCTACAAACCACCGGCCAGACCCCAAGCAACGGAGCCTGCCAACGACTGGATTTTGCAGCACATCGCGCGGGCCAAACAGTCTAGGCCTGGGAATCCGCGCATCGACATGGCAATTGTCGCACCAGGAGATCGTGGTGTAACTCATCGTTAATACAGACAAGAGGACAAAACTTAAGAGAAACAGACGAAGTGCCAAAACAGCCCAATAGAGCTCTCATCATTACAACTGCGTTTTAACCCCTTTCGAACAGCGAAACTTATCCCACACAAATTCCAAGCACTTGGTGGCAAAAACCGTGGGTGCACTTCTGAAGGGGTTAAAGTTTTCCTCTTCTGATTCCTCGACAGTCCGCTAATTCCCATGTCGACATAAAAAACTAAGACCGCTTCCAACCAACGCAAAGGACGACAGCAAAAACGTTTTGAACCCAGAATTGGATTAGACGAGCTCGATGACCGCCATCTTGGCGTTGTCGCCCTTCCTCGGCATGGTGTGCAGCACTCGGCAGTAACCACCGTTGCGGTCGCCGTACCGTTCCGCGCCCGACTCGAAGAGGGCGTGCACGAGCTGCTTGTCGTACATGTACCCGAGCGCCTGCAAGGTTCGATCGAGGAAGCACAAGTGCAAGGTGTTGGTTAGAGGCAAGACGAGTGCAAGGCTAGTTGGAAGACACATGATACGGTGGAGGTGCGAACGACGATGGTTGAAATAAACTGCGGGCGTTATCGCCACGAGTGTGTGTTGTCCTCTACCTGGCGGCGAGCGTGCAGGGATCCGTCCTTGCTGAGCGTGATCATGTGGTCCACGCGCTTGCGCACAGCCTTGGCCCTCGCCAACGTGGTCACGATGCGCCCGTGACGGATGATCTGCAACCGAATACAAGCATCGGTCAGCACAAGGGGGTGGGGTCCTCGTTGAGCACATTGGGGACAGGGGTCGTCACGCGAATTAACAAGCGTCCGATACGAGCACAAGGGGGTCCTCGTTGAGCACATTGGGCAGGGGTCGGCACGCGAATATATACACGCGTCCGTCAGCACCAGCGGGTTCTTGTTGAGCACATTGGGCAAAGGCTGCCACACGACGCGCGCTGGGGCGTACCGAGCAACCGTGCCTCTTGCGGTGTCCGTTGTGCGTTAGCGTGCCGCTAATGACATCTATATCCCTGACCGACAAACGTTAAGCACAACCGTACTGGTGTAACTGTAACTGCCGTCACCCGGCATATGCATATAATACCATTCATTGTATCAATATATACGAACTTTCGTATCCTGACACTTGGATGCGGCCGTACGACGACCCAAAATCAAAGAACAACCTTGCCCCTCCACGCCAAACTTGAGCTCCTGTGCTCAGTCATTGCCACGCATCACGCGCTGGATCCCGCCCCTTACTCTCAACCTGCGTCCGCGCACGTATGATACAATGCCAAGATATCGAACTTTGTAGCAGGCTTAAAGGTGACGAGCGTCTTGTTTACGCGAACGCTTGATCGAGCTACCCTGTTTAGGAAACGACAAGCTACCCCGGACAGTCACCTGACGGGTGATCTCTTCTGAATAGCGGTTGGTCACCTTCCCAAACCAAGCACAAAACACAGGCCGGTGTGGAATGCGCCCGCGCGAAAGAAGACACTGCTGTGCTAAATATCCGAAAGACACCCCCCCGAAACCGGCCGTCCTGTGCACGAGCGCCTGCCTAATGCGCCTCTCGTCGGGTGTTACCACGGCTCCTTCATTGGGAGTTCGCGCGTGCGCTCACTGCCGTGTTTATATCGTACAGCACCACAACGGTGTTTTCTGACCAAAAGGGCTTCGTTTCCGTTCTTGCTTTTCCTGCTACCCCTGGCCGGCGGTGCCATACTGCGGGAACTTGTGCACCCTGCACAACACGATGTCTACCGCACCCGGCTCTAAATACTGTCCGGGGTTGAATCACGACCACGGCTACGGTAACGGGGTTACCCCCACCTTCACTTGTTAATAGTATAGACCACTCGCGAAAGTGGGTCTTTTGCACCGCGCTCAAAAACAGAGTTAAAAACGTACTTTATTGGCGCAGTGCAACAAACAATTTATAATGCTACAGCATATCGCGATGTCGAAAACCACAAAACCTTAACTGTGCGCAGAAAATAAGGTAGGTATACCTAGCACTCACGCGAGCCCTAACAATGGCCCCCCTACTATATGTAGCCTTGGTCTCACCTGCGTGGTGAGTCCCCGCAACAGCGCCTTACGCTGGTCCGCGGGCAAGTTGAGCTTTTTGAAGCCCTTACGGTGACGCTGCGGACGAGGAGCAAACGGTTACGGGAAGGATTCGCGCGTTAGCCGTTGACGGGCGTGGTATCGGTAGTAAAAAGGGGCGAGGGATGATTATCGGATTCGTGCATTAGTCGTTGGAGGGTTGAAGGAGGTGGCATCTGTCGGAAAAAGGGGGCGACGGATACCCATCCGTGAATGGCGTGCATTTCTGATTCTGAGCACCGAGGGATGGACAGCATCAAAACATGTAACCATCCTCGTTGACGAAATAAGGAGAAAGGTACCTGACTTACTTAAGACGGGCTGATAATTACACTGGACAACGACGTCAACACCCAGTATCGCATTCTTCGTGGAAAGGGGGCGAAAGCCGTCGTACCGATTGAGTTGGGCTGACAATGTACCCTACCATTGATAGGCTCTCCCGAAACGAAAACAATCGAGCCGCTAGTGCCACGACATTGTTGCATGTGAAACACCAAACAGCTATGGCGTACATACGGGCCAGAAACACGCTCAATGTGGGAGGGAAACGTGCTCGCTCTTCTTAACAGCCAAGGGCGGCCTTCAGCACCCGATTAGAAATACAACGGTAAGCGCTCATGACCAAGCACACCAAAGCGACAACAACACACCACGCACGCAAGGGCACCGGGGAACCGTCAGACAAATTACATGCACGTAAATCGTTGCCCGCAGCCTCCACCTCTTTTAGGTACCAGCTCTATAAAACGACATTTTTTTGTTTAACACGGCTCTCTTCCGCTAACCCCATCCCCGTAAAACAAAAGAGACAAACCTAAGCGCCCACGATTAAGCTCACGGAAGAGACAACAACACACCACGCACGGACGCTACGGTCGGGGGAGCCGTCAGAGAAAAATAGATATAAACGACTGTCCGCAGGCTGACTCTCTTGGAGCCAGCTATCGGTAGAACGAAAGATTTTTTGTTCGTCACACGGCCTCGCTCCAACTACAATATACCCCGCCCGATGAAAACAAAAGGGATGGGCGAGCACATCAAGCACACAGACGTGACAACAACCCTCTAGGTGCACACCGCAAAGAAGGGAACCATCAGACAACAATAGATATAAACGATTGTCCGCAGGTTCACTCTCTAAAAGCCAGTTCTAGGTAAAAATATCGTTTTTAGGTTCGACACACGATCCCCCCCCCCTCTACCCCCTACCCGTTGAAGACAACAGAAAAACACGCCCGCAACCAAGCGCATACCTCGTACCTATTGTGGAAGCCAACATAGGAAAACCAGGACGCTGAGATACGATTAGGGGAGCCGTCGGACGTGTCGGATTGTCCGCAGGTTAACTCTCTTGAAGGCAACTATCGGTTGAAAGAAAGCATTTTTGTTTTTCATGCGATCTCCCCCCCGCTACACCCCACTCGTTAAATACATAAGAAATACACGCCCGCGACCAAGCACAAACGTAGAAGCTACAGCAAAACACATGAGGGGCACGCCACGATCAGGGGAACCGTCAGGTATATAGTATTGTCCCCAGGTCAACCCTCTTGGAGCCAACTCTCGGTTGAAAGAAAGCATTTTTGTTTCTTCATACGATCCCCCTCCCGCTATACTTCGTCAGTTGAAGAAAAAGGGACACGCGCCAACGACTAAGCACAGAAGAGCGGCCACAACAGCGACAACAACACCACCAACAACCAAACGGCTACGCGATCAGGTGAACCGTCAGACAAAATTAGATATAAACGATTGTCCGCAGGCTGACTCTCTTGGAGCCAATTCTCGGTAGAACGAAAGTTTTTTTGATCGTCACACGAATTCCTCTCCAGCAAAGCCAAACCACATACATAGACGCCCGCGACCGAGCACATAAATACCGGTAGGAGCTACAACGACACACGACGCGCACGCCACGGGCAGGGTAAACATCAGACATATCCGATTGCCCGCAGGTTAACTCTTTTACAGCCAACTCTCGGACTGAAAAAAAAAAAAAATCGTCGCACGATCCCCCTCCCGTTACACCCCACCCGTTAAAGATAAAACGAATGCACGCCCGCGACCAAGCACAGACACGCGGCAACGACACCCCACCACGGTCTACACGATCAGGTGAACCGTCAGACATATTTAGATACAAACGATTGTCCGCAGGTTGACTCTCCTGGAGCCAACTCTCGGTAGAACGAAAGTTATTTGGTTCCTCATACGATTCCCCCCCCGCTACACCCTACCAGCTGCAGACAACAGAAGTACACACTGGTGACCAAAGGCAGACAAGCGATAACAACCCATGACGGGCTCTCTACATGATCAAGTGAACCGTCATACAAAATTAGATATAAACCATTGTCCGCAAGTTGACTCCCATGAAGCCAATTCTCGGTAGAACGAAAGATTTTTGGCTCGTTACACGATTCACCTGCCGCTACGAGCCCCCTCAAAATTGAAAGTCGAGTGACACAAGAGACAAGCTTGAACTATTCAATGCGGCACACAAAGAAGCGGTTACCCACACCCCAACACCTAAATACGGTTGAGCCCCTGAACTGAGCGGGAGCCCGGGGCCCGCATCGCCGTACACCCGGATAGATAGATGGACTCAGATCGAACAGATCAAACAGATCAAACAGATACAGAGTGATACTATGTGGTGACGTCCCAGCAGGTATCTACCGTAGAACACACAACATAGGACACCCCCTCGATCGGCTTTCCAAGCTGATTTAGTCTCTAATGGGGAGGGTGCAACCGCCAAGCGACGCATTTATGGAAAGATCTCGATGAGATCTTTTTCAAAGCCGCCTTTTTCGTCGTGTGTGCCCCCCTATGAATAGGGTTGGAAAAAAACGTCTCGGAAAATCATCTCAGAAGGTGTGCTATCATGCGTGCTGTACGGTATGCGCGACGTTCAAGCAGGTATATATATCTATGTCCAAAATGTTTTTACGGCGGGGTGCCGGTATGATCTATCGATCTCACAACTGAAGTGTATTTTTCCATTTTTCTTAATATACCAGGCATGTATGAGCGTTTACGGCTCGATTGCCAGGCTCTCATAAGCGAGCTAAAAGCTAAAGCCGCCCGGTAACTGTTGCGAAAACAGCTCCAAGGTGTTTTCACGACAAGAGCTCTCAGGGTGCTGCTACTTAATCATATATACGTGGTGGTACAATACAAGTGCTGTACCGCCGCATGCTGTATGTTACATCAGTACAACAGTACAACAGCAGTACAACAGAGAGTGCTTGGAGTGGTACTTATGATGCCTGACACCAGGTAGCTTGTAATAGGACATCGATTCAAACGAGCGACACGCACTCTCTTCGTGGGTACGTTGCGTTTGCGGAGTCCACACAGAGTGGCAGAGTTGCGAGCGGGCGCATTCTACTTCCAGTATACCGTAAACAACACAGGAACGTGAAAAATACAACAGCAGCGGTAACGCTGTGCAAGCAGTACTGGTATAGTACCTACAGAGTAAACGGTTAGACTACAGTAGTGGTCCCTCTATAGTGCCGGTGTGTGCCAGCCGGAAATACCGGCACTATAGCGGCAACCGGCGCTACTCGGCATACTGCTACTACTTGACATTCCCATCTGTGCCAAGCGATTTCACCGGCGCTATAGCGGGCAACCGGCACTTCTCAACCGGCGCTCTAGAGGGACCACTACTGTATACGATTACTCTGTATGAAGAAACGTGGAGAAACTCACACGCGATGCTTGTCGCATGTTGTTTTGTGTTTAGTTTGCTCTGTTGTGACTCAAGATTCCCGAGACAAACGGCGGCATACGAATTGATACGGCGATCGAAGCCGATCGACGCCATCGTCAAAATTAACTTACAAACTTACGGCTGACGTCAGGAGTGTTGATGCACGCGGCGCCGCGTTTTGCCTCTACGAAAGGAATAGCAGTGTCCGTGAGGGGCTAGCGCCCTGAATAGAAAAATACTACATTCAGACCAAGAAGTTTGCTTTCTACTACTAATAAATATAGATATCTTAATGTGGGCGCTTCGCCCTCAGCGCTCCTCAGCTTTTCTTAGACGTATTTTTTTGCGT
>JBBMKB010099862.1:0-10476 GCA_037833945.1 Alaria marginata | reverse complement strand
GGAGGCAGGAAACCCCCAAATCGTGACTGGCCGTGATGTTTGGAGGGGGTACGGCCAGGAGAGTATGGATGCGTACTTATATATTCATAGCTTCTTCTACTTTTTGCTTATCCCATTATTTGTCTTCGCACATTGCTTTCTTCTTCTCCCTCCCTAGTTGTACCTCAGATGCAAGGTTTCTAGTTATGTTCGCTTACGCCCTCCCTACGACGGTACGTGCCTTAATCGTTATCGTAAGGATTATTCAGCATTTGTCCTCCGTCGTCGACCTGCGTCGAATTTTGCATTGGTAGTTGCTGGTTGTCGGATACCAGGCACATTGTTTTGCACCTTTACTTTTCTTGGTCCGAATTTTCCATTATTTTCTCATCTTTTTTATTCTTAACTCTACAGTAATAACGGTACGGATTGTCATATATATATGGCGAACTAAACAGCATACAAACAGGACATACTGTACGTATGGTTCTCGGCCTAAAAACATACGAAGTATATGCAGAGGAGGACATAAACGTCTACGTAGTACCCTAGGTTGGTGTGGGCTACACAATGTTTTCAGTTGCAAATCCTTTTTGGATATCCATGTACACCCTGTACGCCCCATGAAGTCGAGGACGTCGTGAACCTATAGATGTCGAGCCCTGGTATAATGTTCGTGTTAGGGGTGCTCAAAAGCTCATACCGTAGCATGCAGTGGATGGTAGCTGAATGATGTACCCTTCCTATCATACCCAGTATATGATATTCCAACAGCTCTCTTCTTGAGAATTTGACAACGAATATATATAAAAAAATATTTAAAACCCGACCTTTGCACTTCGCATGTACGTAATAAATAATGTAATACATACAAAATACATTACGGCTGTGGGATCGAAAGCTTTGTTTGAAACTTGTCTTTGCAAGATGTGTGTGATACTCCGATCGCGCGTATCACAAGGTGTGTAGATAGTTATGAAATATGTAGGTCGGCGGCTCCTCGTAGTGCTAGCTAGTGCCAGGGTCAGCAGGGTGTTGCTACTCAATCTGTGCGCCGAAACTTCAAAACCCGCTTTGAGGGAGGGCAACATCTGACTGCTGTGGATCGCGATATATATACATAGATTTAGTCAAGTTATACCACGGTAGGGGTTGCACTTTTTGGGGTCTAAGGCTAGTCCTGGGCGGTTGAGCTCCTGAAGTAAGGAACTACCGGTTGGTATTTGATCATTTTACGAGTGCATTTGTTTTAGGACTACCGGATAGACATGTTGATCGGGTTGCGCGAACGAAAACCTGGGAAGTCATGTTTTCTGGTGAGGTATTGAGCTCCTCATGTCAGGAGTTCAGGGAAATATTGCTGCACCCCTACCGTGGGATGACTCAGTGACTTAGTCGCGATACCGGTCGGGGGGGTGGGGGGGGGTTGCAATAGTTTTAGATTGTACAACATAACAGGAGCTACATCACGAAACGGTGCTAGGCCTAAAGAGATGATGGGGGCGGCGGGGTACGAAGCAGGGGGGGGGGGGTATACTCATTTCTTGCGTAGGCGTAGTCGTAAGACATAGACCCTCGCATCCTTACGATTCCGGGACGGAGCACGTCGGGCACCAAGCGCGAAGCGCCGTGAGGTGTTCGGCGAGTCGCATGAAGGGTGAGCTGCATCCTACTATGAACCCCTCGTAAGGCGGACGTCCGCATCTTGTGCGTACTTTCTTGCATCTGGATGACAGCTTCGAATAAAATTATTTATTTTCTGGTGTGGTCACTTCCAGAAACTACAATTGTGATACTATGTGACTGCCTCGAGGGTGCCTTGCCATATACACACTACGTGACGTCATCCCCCTTGCGCGGAGTTAGGGTTCTCCACTCCGCACAAAATGACCCAACTCGACCACCATCTTGGATACCGCCAAAACTTAAAAACGAAAAAAAAAGACGGTACTGGTGGTCTAGCTCACGTAGTGAGAGGCGTGTTTTTCAGCGTCGTTACCAACAGACCCCCAAACCAGCAGCACAGCAGCAACAGCACCAGCGCGGGGGGGTGCAGCTAAATGTCGTGGAGTGAACGGGGGCTACTGCATGGATGACTCGAAGGGAAGGAGGGAGGAGGAACGAAAGGCGCGGGGGGAGGGGGGGGGGGGGCTTGGGATAGTTCTAGGTCACACAATGAATAAGAGCTACTACATTATTGGTAGAGGCCTACATATATGTTGGGGGGCGGCGGAGTAGTCAGGTGGGGTGCGGGGGTGCTTTGTCTGTGAGGTTGTATATATGTGTATGGGTGATTAATACCACGATACTTCACGAAAATACTCTATGTCTTACCGATGCGTCGCAATGTTTATGTCATATCCTTATCAAATAATGTTGCTATGGTGGTGATGATGGTAATTGACTCTTTGGTTTGATTCCGTTAAATATATAGTTTTCCGACACCGGCTGCTCACGAGCGCCACGCGACCCCGCGCGTGCACGTGACCGCGCTCCGCCCGCGCCGCACATTGGCCCTCGGCGACCGCGGCAAAAGAACGGGCGCCGCCGCCCTGCCCGGTGAGCGGGGGGCGTGAAAAGTTGCGCACCCGGGGTCGAGAAAAAATCAGAAATCAGGGACCCCCCTCCCCGGGATGGCGGTGGGTCGTAAAACAATGGAACTCTCCGAGTACGTTGCAGCAGAACAAATAAACTGCTCCGCACGTACCATCTGTACTGCTGCACGTACTGCTGCACTGCTGCTCTGCTGTACTGCTGTAGAGGGTAGGTCTGTGAGTGGGTGGTCGATGGTCGGCGGGTGGGGGGTGGTTGGGTGGGCGAGTGGGTTCGTGGCTAAGGGTGCTTGCCATGTTTTTTGGAGTTTTTAGTTTTGTCTTTTGGACCATCGTGCTTCGAACACTCGAGCATGTGGTGGGTGATGCTGTGCGTATGAACTCAGTGCACTCCGACTGCTGTACGTACTGCTGCAAGACATGGTGCGTGTGTCGTTCCGTTGGTTCGTCGGTGGCTGGATGGGTTGGTGGGTGGGGGAGGGCCTTGGCACTTGGATGACTGTGTTTTCGTGCCTGTGGGTGATGGCCCTGCTAATGATTTTGGTTATTTGTTTTGTCATCTATACCGGCCCCGCTCTGGCATACTTCAGCGTACCACTAGTCAGGTCGTATAATACACGTACCTGATATGACAAACAATTGGGGTGGGTATACTTCGTATGACAGTAATATGATAGTGAAATATACCCCCGCCAAAAAACGCCACAATTTCTCAAGTTGACATATCTATAATATCGTTCCATGTCATGTGATGGATGAACTGATATACTTAGTATACCTTAACCAACCTACACATATATTGCCCAACATCTATATTGTATGCAATATCTTCGACATACCGGGGTAAACCTATCGCTTTGTACGTAAATAGCACATCATATATAGGCCGATATATCATTCGATATCGGTCATGATATTTTATATCGTAAACCATATATCATTTCACATGAAATCACTCACTCTAGTCACTTTTTGCCAAAAGGGGTACTCATACTTTTAGCGATGTAATACGATATGACAGTTCTATCATATCTATTAATAGGTGTAAAAAGCCATGACTAAATCGTATGGAGATAAAATATAGTATAGGGTAAACCAGTCTTCGTCAGGTGGGGTCCACGAGATGCGTGCAGAAATACCGAACCAAATCAGCTGCCGAGAAAAAAAAGCATCACGCGCACCCATGGAACTCTGTGCAGATGTCGGCTCATGATTTAGCGTTCGGAGTGCCGTGCAGCGTGGGTACAGTAGTAGCTATCGGAGGCAGCATACTTAAAGATAACGCAACGCGATGGATCTTCAAAGAAGTGAAAAAACAATTAATTATAGAATATCCTGTCAGCCAAGTATATAGTGGGCGGCCACAGGAGTGGGCCGTAAACTTAATCGGTTTTGAGAGTGCGCTTATTATGTCGTGTCTGATACATTTATTAGCAGCACAGCGCTAGACATAGTATAGGTCACACGTAGTACGACATACACAGTATTGTTCCTGTAATACGATACCTAGTACCGGTATACGGCACGTACTGCCACCGTGTCTGACGAGGTATCCGTATACTGCCCTGCAACTAACTACTAAAGAACATCACAGATTTCGAGCTGGACCAGATTGCACCAGTCAGCCAGCCTTTACGACATCAATCACTGGATCATTACGTTCAAGGATATAGTATGAAATTCGAGAAATATTTTGTTACACGAGGTTTGATGTGACCGACCAAATTTTCAGCAAACAACACATCGTCGGATTGTTTCCGAACTTAGTTCTTTAGGTAGAGCCGGCGTCGGGGGATAGGTTAGGGTAAGGTTCAGGGTGTATCGCGGTGTTTTGGTCTGCTTTTCAGAAGTTCCTTCTTATAAGGCTCGAAGCACATGTGGGCAAACCAACCAACCCGACTCCCATACCTTACCGTAGACAATACGACAGTCCATAATTAGTTGTGGTAAACGCGGCTCGATTGCGCAACAGGGCATCGCTCACTCATTCATCAATTGACCGAGTTTATCACGGCAAAAGGAATTGAAATCACGGGTCGAGACTTTTTTTACATCCACGCCCACAATACAGGGGATCCGTTCGAGCCTCGCATCCCCTAAACTCCGTGTATGCCTGTTTGTGTAGAGACGAAACTGACATGTCACCACAATAACATTGCATAAAACTGAGCCGTTGTTTGACTATTGCTTTCGTAGTGTTCAATGTGTCTGCTCACCACCAACGCACACAGTTGACGCCAGCGACGGCGATTACACATGTGTACCCGCACGAGGTCCTGGCAAGAGCTCCGGGAGGTGGTTTTCACTATTTATAGGCATTTTTATGTCTTTAACGAGGGTTTTCTGGTAGACTTAGCCTTCAGGCCATAAATACGCCAATGTGTGGAACAATTCGACTCCAAACGCTTTGACACAATTACATCAAGAAGAGGAAGGTACCCGTGATTACTGTTTTGTCCTGCAACAGGCCCAAGACTGTTGTAAGAAACGCCTGCAACCGCACTACTTGAGAAGTAGAACACTGCACAAAGCTCATTGGAAACCTTACGATGGGAACACACTCTCTTCGTCAACATCGCTTTTGCGCCATGACTTTTGGGAATTTTGAAACAAGACCTACCTGTCAAGGTCGTTCCGCACAACAGGAAATAACTCATGTAAATACACAAAATCAATTAATACGTTATAGTTCGTCCAGTACTTGAGATGAACTTGCCGAAAACTCCAAACAAGTCCTAAAAAACGTTTCTATGAATTTACCTAAAGAGTTAGGGAACTGCTGCTCGTAACTGTAAGCTTAGTCGTCTTGCCAGGAAGAACAATCATATTGTGCGAGTGTTGTTTGTTTGGGTTTCCCATCTCTCTTAACCATTTGGCGGGAGCGCAAATGGCTATGTTCTGTTCTACGCTGGAACCAGGTCGTATAGTGTATTAGCCTGGCACGATGGTTTTGTACGTCGATGGAAATCGGGAAGCAACGAAACAGCTTGTGGCTGGAGGCGATCCACATGGTCGCTCAGAAAAAAAAGAACAGCTGAAAAATGTCCACAGGACACCTGGTAAGAAACAGAAAAAATGACCCAGACTGGGTTTTTTAATTGAGAGAGCGTGCGTTCTAAACTAAGTTCAGTACAATGACTCCCGAATTTGTTTTTTTCCAAAATATATATATCAGCCTGGACTTCTGATGACCATTTTTCTTGTTAGGTGTCCCGTACTGTAAGATTGGCGAACACACTTACTTGACAGACCACGACATTGTGGCATTTAAGAGAGGGATATGCTTCAGCGTCGTCCGAGTCTGGAGGACCACCTCGTTAAACCTGGTGATAATGTAAAGACGACGCACCAAGTAGGAGTAGTTGAAACTTGCGAAATTGTCGCCCGGCATGATCTCACCAAACGATCGGCACAACCTGGCACGACCCAACAGCTAGCCTCGGATCAATAGGAAGGAGCACCGAGGGTTGGAGGAGACGACGAAGCGCCCGATGAATATGTGCTGGAAGAACGTGTTTTGTTCTGCAGCAGAGGCTTGATAGCTAGACAGACGGCACTTGATGACCTACGAGTCGACTTACAAGAAATCCGATAACACTGACTGACTAAAGGCAGATTCACGTTAAAAGTGCCAAATTTTGAGCCCGACGTATCCTGCACTTAATACCGACCCGAATGTCATATGGTTGACATAATTCTGACCCCTCATGAACATAGGACATTTGTGACATGCTGAGATTTTAAAATCATTAACTAGGCTAAAAGTCATGCCCAAAACGTGGCCTATTTATGGCAGAAGTTTGGCTTCGTCGAGTATTTTTCATCACACAAATGAGTTTGTTTTACTGTATTTCCACAGCGCAAAAGAAGTTCACGGGCGGCTTCTCTTTTATCTCGTTTGCAATAATAGTAAAATCGTCCCAGCATTTTGCGCAATGGTGCGTGTTGACCCGGGCTAAGCCTTTCTTTATACGTTTTTTTGGTACTTCTGTCGGAATCGGATTTCTACGGTTTTAACTGTATGGCCCAAAATATCAACCCATTACTCTTCACTTTCTTTTCGAACCCAGCCGGCGGTCTGCACCCCAAGACGAGGTTGTCGCGAGTTTATCATACATTATATAATGACCTGACACAGTGGTGTCGATTGAGCGTGGAATGTCACGCCCAAAAACAACGTAATACTGAAAACAAGTACGTTCAACGCTATAACGCATTTTTTAATTTTTCCGTGCAAAATTTGAAATATCCACGCCGATCTTTTGCGAGTTAGCATTTTAGATTTTGGACAGGCATTCTATCATATGCATTTGTACCAAAAACTCAAATGCTAGGGTGGTCATTTTTTCTTTTTTTACAAAAAATATGGTTTGCTTTAAAGCCGATAACTCCAAAAAAGGGAATTTTCGAACGTCTGACAATAACAAAAAGTAGCAGAAAAATAGCACCCCGTCATTCCACTGTATAGAAATATAAAGCCGAAAATTCCCAAACACTACATATTTTCGAATTTTTGACGAAACAAAACAACGGAGCAACCCGTCATTGGATTTTCGGGCACACATGAAAATACCCCGTACGCTCCATTTCAAATTATGAATCGCGTAAACGTTGTCTGGGGTTGAAATTTGGTACGTTCAGCGTGAACCAGCCTACACTGGAAACAAAACTAGCAAATATATTACATTTTCTCATTTCCAAAGGCTCGCTGGTGGTGTGTTCCGAGTATCAACAGGAGCAAAATGAACAGAGCTTCGTATAAAGGCACACAAGAAAGGTGTGCGACAATGCCTGATAGAAAGTGACTTCGGGGGCATCACGTAGGTCTGATTTTCTTGATCTTGAAATTTGCCGATATGGAACGCACTGGTACATCCATTGTTTGGGTTGGTTTTAAAGCCATATCATTTATCCTCACCGGAGGTACATCTGGTGAGGTTTTTAATGAGGGCGGTCGGTGGTGCAACCTTCAGTTTGTTGGCAATACGTCGGAGGCTGCAGCTTACTTTGTTCATATATAGTATACCAGGTATGATGTAGTACGGAGGTCAGGGGTCAGTATCAGCATAGCCCGAACGAACGCGGCGTCATGACGTGTGACAACGGTAGTATAACGCATCAGTACGACGAATGTATACATATTCGAATTGTAGCATTGTAAAGTTGTCGTCTTGTATAACCCCACCCACACCTCGGCACAACCTGGCACAACCAAAAGACATCACTCGGGGCAACGAATGAGCACATAACAGACGGAAGAGAGGAGGAATTCCCGGATTTCCTGGGAGGACGTGTATTCTTCTTGAGCAAAGTGGCTTCGTATCTACTAATCGGATGTCCATCGACGACGTGCCAGTCGACTCCTGTACTCTGATGACACTCCTTGAAACAACCTCAAGGCGAATCTAAAGTAGGCTTGTTGCTGGCGGCTCGCTGGAGGTGTGTTTCAGATGTTCGCCCGGACGAAACCACGGCGCTTCATATTTTCTCAATTTACAAATTAGGTGGGCGAGCATGCCTGGTATAATTTCGGTGGTATCACAGATATTCGTCATTGACGGTGTCATTGTCACCATGATCCGGACGATCATCCCGTCACAGCATGTGACACCGGCAAGACATCGCTCCCGTACGAGTACGAGCAGAGCGGAGTTGCCGTAGCAACAACTAAAAAATGTCCCCAGGCACGATCATACCCACAGCTCGGCACAACCTAACACAACCTAAAGACGAACACCGGGGTTACGAATGGCCACAAAACCAGCGTGGGGGGTCGGGTATTCCCTAAACATCCCGGACATATATACGTGAATTCGCTTGGAGGTGACCTGTCAGCTATAAATTGACTTCAACCGACGTCGAGCGAGTCGATTTCGTACTACAGTACCAATAATGCAACCGGACAAACCAAGAAATGGTTGATAAAACAGTCCAGGCTGGAGACCCATTAAGGGTGTGTCTGATATGTTCTCCAGCAAAACAAATACAACGCTTTTTACGACGTTTACAAGTATGGTGGGCGCACATGCTTGGTAAAATATGACGTCCGTGGCATCACAAACACCTACCTGGTACTGTAAAAGTCAGTGTCGTGGTTATCATAGCCCGAAATACCATGACCTCATTATGTGTCCAACTTCAAGACAACGTACCAGTACGACGAGGGTGGTCGTATGGTATACATCCTAACCTATCGTGGCATCGTGAAACTGTCGTCTGGCGGGACCGCACCCCAAACCTCGGCACAACCTGGAACAACCCAAAGACAAGCTTCGGCGCTAGGGACGAGCACGAAATAAGTGGAATGGTGAAGCTATTCCGCTAAGTCCTGAAAAACGTGTATCTGCCTGGTGCAGAGTGGCCCGGATTCTAATGCTCCATGTTTATCGCCGACATACGAGTCGACTTCAGTACCACAGCACTCTGATGATGACGCTAGAAGCATCCAAGGAAACTCAAGATACGCGTGTTCGTTTGAGGTGTCTTCGCCAGGAGGAAACGTAACAGCTACATCAAGTACAGTCCGCGATCGTGCTCGGTAGGAAGTGACTTCGGTGGCATCTCATGTAATCGAAGTGGTCAGTGTCTGTGTTATTAAGTCCGGAGGGCCACAACATCCGACGACCGCGAGCTAGGATATCCCCACGATGGTACGCGTATCGAAGCATTGTAGATTTGGCGCGAGAATTGATTCTACCAACAGGTCGGCTAAACCTGGCAGCAGCTAAAGCCGAGACTCGAAGCCACAGGATTGAGCACGAGATAAAAGAGGGAGAGGGGCGGTTCTTTCACATCCTGAGCATACGTGTCTTCTTCTGGATCAGTCTGGGCAAGCGATTACGAGTGTATACCACAAACACATATGTCAAACGCAAGAGAAGCAGAGAGGGCAAATGCTATATAAACGTATTACACCCACGATTCGCACCTGATTTGGGACCGAGCTTCGATGGTGACAACCGTATACTCGTATTCCCGTTACTGTCGAGAACTTGAACGCCCACGCTCTGCCGTACGACGAGAGCTCCCACTGAATGCAGCCGATACACTCTCCGTTTCAAGCTTTTCTGCAGCGGGGTTGGCTATCCACGGAGTCAGGGTTCGATCTGGGTATGTTGTGGTTGTCGGGGGTTTTAAGGGTGAGGGGCGAGGGCAAGCACACCAAGGGAGAAGGCCCGTCGTTTAGTGGTCGGAAGCTGATTGGCCCACACACCCATCTTGCACTGCACTCGGTGTTTTAGTTGCACAACGTTGGTTGGTCCAAACACAGTGTTGCACCTCGATCGGTTTTACCGGTAGTCGTTGGGCGATGATTGGCCCGAACACATCATCGCACCGCATTCGGCGTTTGTCAGCAAGTATTTCAGGAGATCGCCGTTTTGTTCTGGGCGCAGTATAGGCCCGCCAATAGGAAAGTCCCCATTAAGGGGGTATATACGTAGATCCCTCATGAATAATAAAAAACAAAATCTCTGTTTTAATATCTTTTTTTGCGTTACGATTCGCGGAAATCGCATAAAAAATGTATTGTGTATCTGTAATCGATGAAAAATCGATGAAATTATTATATCCGCGGGCTCACAGCAGCAATATCAGCAAAAAATCGCCAAAATGGTCAAAACCGAGTACACGGGAACAAAAACGTCTACTACTAGGTACCGGTCCGATCATAAGAAAGCTCCTTTTAAGAAGGTCAGCCTGAAATTTAAAAAAAATAAGAAAGTGCCCAGCGTGGGCGGCGAATGCCACTTTTAATCCTATACAATACACAAGAGCGACGGTCGCGCGACCGACGGAGCGACGGCGCGAGCGACGAAGGCGGCCCAAGGCGGCCCAACAAACTACCGAGCGACGACATCGATAACCGTAGCGGGCGAGCAAAAACGACGGCGTGACGGGCGGCGCGACGGCGGACCGAGCGACGGTAGCGACGGTCGCGCGAGAG
>JBBMKB010099851.1:0-10476 GCA_037833945.1 Alaria marginata | reverse complement strand
CGACCCGATCCGACCCGACCCGACCCGACCCGACCCGACCCGACCCGACCCGACCCGACCCGACCCGACCCGACCCGTGAGATCGGGTGCACCACTACTTTTGTTCTGGCTTGAGGAACTCCGAACCTCACCCCAAAAGGCTCACCGACCTCCGACCTAGACGAAAGACCAAAGTGCAACATGCTACTTTAATTAGTATAATAAAACCATAACTTTTTCTGAGGCTGCTCAGATGAGGAGCTCTACACCGCAACCGAACACTGATTTGGAGAAAACTTAAAAGTGGTTCCCGGTAAACAATCAATCCCACGGCTTAGGTAAGGCAGCGAAACATGTTGTACAAAAATAGTGAAATTCTGACGATTTTGGGTTAAGGAGTCTCGTCATTCAGAAAAAAAAAAGAAAAAAAAAGCGCTATACTAATAAAAGTATTGCTAGTATTGACCCCCATGGCCTGGGAATATAAAGAACATTTTGAAAATCACAAATACACATGCTACCATAGAGGTGCACCGGATTTTGTTTTAGGCCCAACTCGCCTGGGGAGCTCTATACTTATTAGCAAGTCATTAGCAAGTCATTAGTAAAATCACCCCAGAAAAAACTGATTTTGAGTAAACTAAAAACAGAAAGCCCCGATGAACAGACAAAGTCATGGCCTAGGGATACCCAAAAATCATGTCAAAAACAAGAATGGCATTCCGACGATTGTATTAATATAATTAATAGGATAAGAAACCCCGTCATTCAGAAACACAAAGGACACATGCTACAAAGCCCGTTATTTTCTGGGGATCCTCACTTCAGGGCGCCCTGAACCTCATCCACGATAAAGCTGGTTTTGAGTAAACTGAAAGTGCAACCCGATGAACAAACCCATGTAGCCTAGGTGTACAAAAAAGTCGGACTGAAAAACAAGGAGTTTCCGACGATTTAGGGTTAAGGAGCCTCGTCATTCAGAAACAAAAAAGCCGAAAAGTGCTATACTACTAATAGTATTTCGTAGCTGTCGTCCCGTCCGCTCACCAGCCCCCCGGAACCAGCTCAGACGGAGCAATTGCGAACACAGCGAATGCGTCCTCGGTATTCAGGTATGACCCAACAGAGAGAGGCGGCCAGCTGCTGCTCATACTTCCGCTCCCCGAATAACAGGCCGCCGAAGTATCCAGCATCAGCGATGACTCCAACCCGAATTCATCCAAGCCTATCACTCCGGCCTGCCCCCCCCCCCCTGTAGCAGCATCCACGCTTTCACGTCCCGCGGTACGCCCCACCTCGCCACTCCCCAAAGTTGCTCGTGTTGGTTGCTCCACCTGTGTGGGTTGTTCCGGTGCAAAACACGATGGAATGCTCTCGTCTTCGTCCTCGCTTAAGTCCGCCGTTTCCTCCGATTCAACGCTGCAATCCCACGATCCCCGCTCTGTCTCGCCTTCTTCCGTGTCCTTGCCGTCATTTGTGCCATTTTTTTCCGTGTTGAGAGGTTCGCTGGTGTATATGCCGAGGTCTCCCATGTGGAGCTGTGTGGTGTTAAAAATCTCCTGCGGAGAGGCTGTGCCAAGACATCTTGGGCTTGATCCAACTTGCTGGGGGGTTACGGGAGGAATCCAGGTTGCTAGAGAAGAGCGTTCGGCGAAGCCTGGCCAAATATTTTCCCCTTGACGGACGTTTTCTGCTTGAGTGACGGCCCAACCAACATCCTCAGCGCCCGTTCCCCCGCCTTCTCGAGCAAAGCTGGTCCAGAGCTGACCCCGGCAATTGGCCGACTCGAAAGCTTGAGATGTACCCTGCTCTGTCTCAAAATATTGAGAGGTACCTTTTTCTGTCTCTAAGTATTGAGAGGTACTTTTTTCGGTCTCTAAAGCTTGAGCGGCACACTTTTCTGTCTCCAAAGATTGAGAGGTACCCATTTCGGTCTCTAAAGCTTGAAAAGTACCCTTTTCCGTCTCAAAAACTCGAAAAGTACCCTTTTCCGTCTCTAAAGCTTGAGAGCTACCCGTACTGTCGCGCTCAGTGCCGTTGCCCCCACGAGAACCAACGCTGTTAGCAATTGGCGTGCGGGCCCACCCCGCCTCGGGGTTTCCCCCCGCCACACCCACGGCGTTATCCCCAAGCCTAGCTACACCCCTCAAGGAAGAGGGGGGCGGTGGCGCAACGACCTGTGGGTGCATGAGGGTAGTCACAGACGGAAATGCCTTCTGGGGCGTGGAAACCTGTAGCTGCAATAGGGGGGCTGCCGAGGAAAATACCCTCGAGGGGGGCAGCGGCGTGGTGGCCTGTTGTTGCATAAGAGGGGAAACAGAGACCATTCCCCTCGACGTATGTAGGCCCAATCCGACCACTCCCCCCGCAGTATGGGCAGTGCTGAGGGGGGGGGGCGTGTTGGGCTTGCGCCCCTCTGTTCGGGGGCGCTTGTGGTCTCTGAGGAAACCCTCCGTTTTCATCGAGACGGCCATGGTAGGTGTCGATGTAGATGCCGCTACCGATACGCGCTTCTTGCCCTGTTGCCCTTGCTGCCCATCCTGCGATGAATGTTGCCCTTGCCGCCCGTCCTGCGATGAAGGTTGCCCTTGCTGCGGGCTTTGTTGGCTTTGCACCACTGTCGTGGAGAACGTCGATGATACCACCGGGGCAAATGCCTCTGCCGCGAAAATATTTGTAGCCGGTTGCCCTTGCTTCCCACCCTGCCACGAATGTTGGCCTTGCTGGGCTTGCGATGATTGCTGCCCATCCTGCAATGAATGTTGGCCTTGCTGTGACCAGTTTTGGGCTTGTTGGCGTTGCTGGTGTTGCTGGGGTTGCTGACCTCCTTGCTGGGCTTGCTGGGTTGGAAGGGCTTGCTGAGGCTGCTGGGGGTGCCGGGTTTGCTGCGATGATTGTTGCCCTTGTTGCCCATGCTGCGATGAATGTTGCCTGTGTTGCGCTTGCTGGGCTCGACGCGCCTCACCGCCTTGCTGGCCCTGCCGCACATGCTGCGGCGATGCATGTTGTTGCTGGTGTTGCCCTTGCTTCTCTTGCTGTGGTAAAAGTTCCCCTAGCTGCCCTCCTTGATGCAACAGACGAGATCGGCGATTCGCGACGGCGGTAGACCCAGCGGCGGTCGAAGACGCACCGACGACTCTCGCAGCCGCCCAAGCACTTCTCTTCCGATACCTACCCCCCGCCATACCGCACGCCACGCCCGAGCCTCCCACGGCCGACCCGCCGGGCTGACGTAACATGCCACCCTCCTCGCGTGTGCGACCACCACCACCACCACCATCGATAACCCCATCGCGTTTAAATACACCATCATCAAGGACCGCGCTTTCGCCAGCATCGCCACCATTACCACCAAAAACCCCTTGTTCGCCAGCACCACCACTACCACCACCACCACCACCACATTCCACTTTTTCGCCAGCACCCCCACCACCACCATAAAACAACCCTTTCTTTCTAGCGCTTGCGGCGCCGCGGGTTCCACCTCCCTTGTAGCCGGCGGAATTCCGGCCTGCTAGGGGATGGCTCCGCGCTGATGGCGACAATGACGGTGACGATGCTCGTCCGGTGGATAGCGGAAGGGATGACCCGACGTCCGGCTTGGAGCGGTTGTTGTGCTGAGGGTTGGGGTTGATAAGCAGATCGGCCACCTTAGCTTCGAGGGCTCGAATTTCTCCCTGAGAGGGGGCGAGGGTGTGATATCATGCGACGCAATCCGAAAGAAGGCGGGCGGAGGGGGCGGGAGGTAGCGAATAAAAAAAAGCAGTATAGCTATAGCTATAGCTAGCACGATAGTTTAATCTGGACGGAAATGTAAGGGCTGTTTGGTGTTCATTATTAGCCTCGAAGGTGTGGATTTCTCCCTGAGAGGAGCGGGAGTACGATAAGGCGGTACACTCGGAAAGCAGGCGGGAAAAGGGAAGTGTAGTCAGTGTCATGCATGGCCGTAGTCTGTCAGATTGTAAACCCTCGCATCCCTACAATGCCGGGAAAACAGGGGGCGGGGGGGCGCAAAACAAAAGGCGACACATGCCACACAGTACGCGACAGATGTTAAGAATCTGATAATTATGAATTTCAGGCTCATGTTTTGGAAAATAATAAGAACAGAACCTCTTTTGTACTGAAAATAGTGTATGATACACCCTGCCTTACATAAGAACTTCAGCCCGCCCAGAAATAAGAGATTATTATTAACTAACTGGTCTCGCGTACTGTAGGGCAGCATAATCAGCGCAACCTATGTAAATCTGAACAGAAATGCAAGGACCTTTTAAAAATAATTATCCGCCTCAAAGGTGTGGATATCTCCCTGAGAGGAGTAGTGGGGGTACGAGAGGGAGCGGCAGCACGCGGAAAGAAGGTGGCACACGAAGGGCAGCATAGTCAGAGGGCGATAGACGTAGATCTCGACGGACATGTAAGGAGCTTTTGGTATGCATGTTTAGCCTCAAGGGTGCCTATTTCTTCCAGAGAGGAGCGAGGGTACGATATCAGGCGACGCAGTCCGAAAGCCGGGCGAGGGCGAACGGTAGCGCGCACAAAAAGGCGGCACGGGGAGGGCAGTACAGTCAGGGGGACAGATGTGCTGGCGTCCCCAGTGGCCCAGTTGGTAAAACGCGTTCTACGATAGAGGTAGCACTTTTTGGCGTTTTTATTTTCTGGATGACGGGGCTCCTAAACCCAAAATCGTCGGAATGTCATTCTATTTTTGCCATAGGCTTTTATGTATAGATGGGTCACAAGTGTGTTGATCGGATTGCACTTTCAGTTTGCTCAAAACATTTTTTTGGTGAGGTATATAGCTCCTCAAGAGGAGCTTCAGAAAAAAATGGTGAACCTCTATCGTAGAATGTGTCCAGAGTCACTCGCGCGAGCAACTACGGCCAGGGCTACGGTAGGGGGAGTCGCTTTCAGGGCCTCTTTTTGCAGAAGCATAGAGCAACTAGCGCAAGTGGCGACGAACCTTATTCTTATTTATACGTTTCGGAATCGCCACAATCTGCACCGCCATGGAGAAAGTGTTTGTTCACGTCACGCCAAAACACAGTTCTTGTGTTACGGGGGACCATAGTAAATAGGACCTACGGTGAACACAAAAGCCTGTATATTTACCTATTTTGACTAACAGTATTTGGTACTATATACCATGGTCCCCCGTAATAGTCCGTTATTTTGGTGAGGTACCGCGCTACTCATGCGGGAGGCCTAAACCCGGTAGTGGAAATGAGGGGGGTGCCCCCTCTCGTAGCCTTGGTCATGTATCACATATACCAATGTGCTTTATCGGTCTCGCGATGTGCCCCACCATGGGACTGGTTGTTACGCGGCGCCAACGAACTACTCTTCAGTCCGGAGTCATCCCACGGTAGGGCTGCAGCAATAAGTTCCTGAGCTCCTGACATGAGGAGCTCAATACCTCACCCGAAAAATGAGATCCAAGATTTTCGTTCGCGCAACCCGATCAACATTTCTATCCGCTAGTCCTGAAACAAATGCACTCGTAAAAGGATCATATCAACCGGTAGTTCCTCGCTTCAGAAGCTCAACCGGTCAGGAACGTTTGACCTCAAAAAGTGCAACCCCTACCGTGGGACGACTTTCCGAGTTTTGAGCGACAGAAGGAGCCACGTGCGCGAACGGCCCTAAGCTAGTCACAAAAATGGCGGTGCCCCCCCTACCAAAGCCTCGGTCTCAGGTTCCCTGGTTTACGCCATGGTCGATATCGTTCACAGTGTTCAGCACTCCCAAAGCTGGCCGATGTTGATTTAATCTGTATACAGGTAGGATGAGTCGCCCCACGGTGGAGGTGCAGCAGACGTTTCTGAGCTCCTAGCATGAGGAGCTCAACATCTCACCCCAAACGTGGGTTCGAAGACATTCGTTCGCGCAGCCCGGCCAACATTTCTATGCGCTAGCCCTAAAACTAGCATACTCGTAAACTATCATACCAGCCGGTAGTTCCTAGCCTGAGGAGCTCAGCCGGTCAGAAATGTTTGGCCCGAAAAGTACAACCCCTACCGTGGGATGACTCTGATCAATGTCCTTACAGGGCAACCATCGACCATACTGTCGTAACAGGCCGATTTAGTGCCGCAAGTAGAGCATAGTACAGTAGAGCTTACCACTTACTCGAGAAAATGGCTGAGGCACACTGTGTACCAGAAGAAGGTTAACCTTACATTCATTGATTGGGTTTGATTGGGTTAGGGTTAGGGTTAGGGTTAGGGTTATATATAATTCAAAGAGTATGCCGACCGTTTTCTCGAATAAGTGGTAAGGTACCCTCGTATACTAAGAGAGTTTTAGTGTTAAACGAAGCCTCCTGACATACCGGTAAAGCGGCTGACATACACAATTACTTCTATCTCACCCTGACCCTAACACCAACCCAACAAAACCAAACCTAGTCAACCAATGTAGCGATAGTTTCCTGCGTCTCGTACACAGCAGTGTGCCTCAACTATTTTCTCGAATAAGTGGTCGAAACCTCTTCCTAGAGGGTTGTGTTATCCTGTGTGTGTCACCTGGTGTGTCATACGGTGGTAGGCTATTACGGTCTTGAACGGTGTAATATGTAGTAGGGGTGCGAATCGCAGCCGGTTCATGCATCGAACGAGTCAACCGACATTGGGGTCGAAAAATGGTTGCGATTGTTGTTTAATTTCTTCAAAAGGTGTTTTTTGCGGCTGTACTGCCCCGCTCACCAGCCGGGCGTAGGGGGGGAAGGGAGGGTTCGGGCTCGCTTCCCTCGTTCGATTTTATTACTATTAAGACTCGAAATTCAAGCGAGTCAACTTACACTCAATTAATCGGCTCCGGCGAACCGAATGAACGCAATCGAACAATCGCTAGTAACTCACAGACCCGAGTAAATAGATAACTGCCAACTGTACTGATAGCTGGTGTTTAGCTGATGCTGTGATTACGATACACAAAATTGCTTCTGCAGGATGATATAATAAACTATTAATAGATGCTATATTATTTCTGCCGGTTGTGCCGGTAATCTGGTTAAGACCGGAAACAATGATCTGGGTAGAGGGATGAGCCAGGACAACCGGTTACCCAAGATGCGCAAACCACTTATTCGTATCCAAACTACTTGTACTCATACGAATTACACGTGTACCTGGTATAGTATCCCGTCAAACTGAAACGCAATCACCCATCAATGCCACTTTTGGGGTTCGCAAAACCGCAGAACAGCAGCAGTAGTTACACCCCGTTTTCGGATTGCCGGAGAAAAACGTTAAGCTAAAAGCACAGCCGTATGATATCATACTCGTATACAGAAAGGACAACACCAAGCATAGATAGGTACAATTGAAAATACAGCGGATGGATGATCAGAACGAAAACGAAGCAAGTAACCTGTCAACTGTCAACTGTCAACTGTGAACTGTCAAAAACCAAGCCAGGACGGAGTGACTTGAGAGAGTTCAGGATTGCATTTTTAACTTTTTAGATTTCATTTCCGTACCTGATGGAGTACCCATGGTACCATGGTGCCTGCTATACCCGGTACTTCTATATAAAAAAATGTGTTTTTATTTTTATTGTTTTCACGTTTCATGAGCTTTCGACGCATGTTACTTAAATCAATATTATAAGACCGTTTTTTTTCTGAGGCTCTTCACTTGAAGAGCTCTATACTATTAGTAAGTCAAAAAATCATTTTGAGAAAACTGAAAGTGCAACCCGATGACCAAACCCATGGCCTAGGTATACAAAATACTCATATTGCAAAACAAGAATGACATTTCCGACGATTTTGGGTTAAGGAGCCCCGTCACCCAGAAACAAAAATGCCCAAAAGTGCATGTTGTATCATGCCTCTATTAATAGGGTGGCACGCGTCTTTCATTGACTTTCACTATACTTCCATGGAGGCTCCATGGCACTTTTATGGGTTTTCATTGCACTCCCAGCATACGCTCCATCGTGGCGGATTTGGAACTGCACTCCAGGTTTTCGGAACACACTGCATGACCTTGAAATAAGTGTTGGATAACTTCTGAAGCGGGCAAAGGAGATTGTAGGGGCTTTCATGGGACATTGTGGATACTTCACATTGACCATGTAGCTCGTACACAAAAAACCTGGCAGATCCACGGAGCGTCCTGGAGTCCCATAAGACCCACGAAAGATGTGGAACCGAATGTCACTAAAACTTTCTTGAAAGCTGTCACAGAACTTCCTTGAAACTGTCACAGAATGCCATGACAATGTGATAAGGCTGTCACGGAGCTGTCATGAAAGTGACATGAAGTTGAAAAATACAGAATAACACGCAAATAACATCCCCCCTGCCGTGACTGTTCGAGCCGACTTTCGCATACAGTAGTTGGCCCCCTTTAAGGGACCATAGTGCGTCCGGCCCAGAAGGTCCCTTATATTGCGAACTCCCCTAGTGTAACCCCTTTACGGAAAACATACGAAAAAGTAACAATTCCGAGTATTAAAAGTATGTCTCCAAAAAGGTGGGTGCAGTTTTACAAGGGATAAAAAAGGGGGAGCGCAGAACGAAAACGGTGGGGTCGGGATGATCCCGTTAAGGTGTTTCCATGGTCGCACTGTCAATGTAGACGCGTCGCTCGGCGTTTGCTAACCTATAACCCAAACCCTGTTACCCTGAACCATGCTAAATACCGGCCGAAGCGCCCCCTAATGACATCGCTCGGGGTAAAATGGTTAGAAATGTCAAATAATATTGGTAAAATTGTTCTGCTCACCCTGGCAGCATCTGTGGGGGTCATTGACCTATGCCTTGAAAGAGGAAAACATCTGAAAAAAACGCGGCCGGAGTATCACGCAGCTTACAAAGATGAGTATCGACTATTGATTTGATCGAACTCACAGCTGACGTATTTGAAATATTTTTTATTTACCTATATTTTGAAAGAGGCATACATACTGTAAAAACGCGCGGCCGGAGTATCACGCAGCTTGCAAAGATGAGTATCGACCATTAATCTGATCGAACTCACAGCTGACGTATTTGAAACATTTTTTTTAAAATCTTACAAAGATGAGTATCGACTATTAATTTGATCGAACTCACAGCTGACGTATTTGAAACATTTTTTTAAAATATGTATCACTGCTCCGTTGTCGACAAAATTACCTTGGAAATTCGTCTGAGGGACCGTGTTATCTTGGGCGACATATATACTACAGTATATATGATACGGAGTCGTCACGGAGATGAATACCCTTTAACTACTGTCACAAAAGCGCTACACGGGGTTACATGGAGCTGTCATTAAGAGCAATCAATACAGCAATAGATGTCCCCCTTTAACGGACCATGGTGCATCGGGGCAGCAGGTTCTCTCATGTACAGACGTCCCGTAACAAATTTGGCCCCTGAGGAGGTTTCAAGCAGTGTGTGGCGTGTTTCAACCGGGAGACTTATGGTCGCCCCTTACAAGGGGGTTGGGGTCCCTTATTGAACTTAAAAGGGGCAAGCTGCTCTGTATTGGGTTTCACGCAGTCCAAGGAGTTTTACGGATGGATGAAAGTGTCATGAAGGGGCCATGAAGGTGCCATGAAAGAGTCACGAAAGTGTCACGAAAGTGTCACGAAAGACGAAAGTGCCATGAAAGTGCAAGTGCCATGGAGTTTCATCGACCTGTCGTATGGTTGCCGCGAAAATGCCACGAAAGTGTCGTAGACTGTCGTTAAAATGTCACGAAAGTGCATAAATGGTCATGAAAGGGCCATGGAAGTTTCACCGAGCTGTCGCAACGTCATCACAAGCCTTCACGACCGTGCATCCATACGAGACACTTTGTTTCATGGAACGAGAGTATCATAGCACTTTATTTCATGGAACGAGAGTATCATAGCGCTTCAGCTCTGCCGTCTGCTGTCTACTGCTTGCCACTTGCCACTGCTGCTGCTGCTTAATGCATGCAGTGCGCGTACATACATTCATTCGCGCATTCACCTTTGTTGAGTTAAATCTAAGACGTTTTTTTACATACGCACGCCACACGATCTTTCGCTTTCTTACACGTGTTTGTTGAGAAAAGGGAAAGCTGGTCCAGACTGGATTCGTGTGTGAGAATGGGTGCGTTATACACTGTGATTCTACTGCCTTCAATATATTATTAAAAAAAAGTAAACGACAGCTGCCGACGTACAGCCGACTCTATATACTGAACAAAACTGAAGGTTTGTAAATATTGATAAAAATGAAAAAAAAACAAAACAAAAAAACAAAATTAATAAGTGAGCTAAACAGGGAGCTACCGTTTTGTTATTTTGTACTCCCCCAAATTCATATTTTCCTGTAAAATCCCAGCCTGGCTTCTTTCTTGGCGTTCGTTTTCTTGGCAGATGTTCTGCACTACTACTGCTTATGTGATAAAAAAAAATCAAATACGTCAGCTGTGAGTTCGATCAAATTAATTTATTTTATAAAAAAGGTTTCAAATACGTCAGCTGTGAGTTCGGTCAAATGGTCGATACTCATCTTTGCAAGCTGCGTGA
>JBBMKB010099840.1:0-10477 GCA_037833945.1 Alaria marginata | reverse complement strand
CCTTGGTCCACAAAACCGCCAAAGATTTTGTTACGGCTAACGAGGGCGACGGTCGCGAGTTTGGCGAGGACGAGAACGACGAGGACTACTACACCGACGAGGTCCGTGTCGAGGACTTGGCCGTGGAACTCCGGTTTGACGCCACCAAGTCACCGTTCGATCAAGCTAACCTCGGCAGGCTGAAGGTGAGCAACGCACTCCTACTACAGTAGTCGCGTGACGCCACGGTAGCAGTCACGATAGAGCTGTCCTTCAATAGTCTTGGAAGCGTTCAGAGAGTCAAACGCTTGCAGCGAGTGTGAAGGTGTAACACCTTTGTGGTGATCAAATCTCTGTTGTGGGCCTCTCCTATCAGGAGCAATGGCTCAGTGCACCGTCGGGGTAGGTACGGCGCCTGTTCCGACCCTCCAAGAAGACGCACAGGCGGCTAGCCTGTCGATGCTATCGTAAGGATCGATTCATTCGGATCTGGTTGGGCGATAACATGAGGAAAAGGCTGTTGCGGTGCCAAACACAGCGCAAAAGCGTGCTCAAGACCTACGTGTGCTTGCGCCGTCCTTTGTGCATTTCCTCGTGCAGGCGACGACGACGGGCCCCTTTAACGGCGACATGAACGAGCTCTACACGTTCGGCGGCAGGTACGGTTTGTCATAACCACCAGCCCAACTAAATCGCGTATTAAAGCGCCTGCTTGCGTGGGGGAGGTGCCTCGGGAGAGTAGTTGCACGTAGCGCGCACAGACGACGGTTACAATTGATAAACGTACGCGTGAGCAGAGACAATATAAATAGTTCAATCCGTTTCATCCAGGTACGTTTTATTCCACCTCAGCATAACTATGGAAAATGGTGCTGTTGCGACGCGTGACCTGGTATTTCTGCCGAGAACGTCCCCACGGCGTTGCCTGGCTGCAGGAACATAATCGACCCATGCCACATCGGAGGTAACCCTACTGTTTCTGAAGCTCCTGGCTACCTTACACAATCGCCTACCTTAAGTAGAACGAAAGTAAAGCCCGATAAACGCACCCATGGTCTGTGTTTTCAACGAACACTACGGTAACATACGGAGGATATTAAACAAAAAAGGTATCTTTTCAGCTGAGGGGCCCGGTCTGTTCGAGTTCTTTGTTTGCCCAATACCTGCAACCCCTATCGTAGCACGCGTCAAGTCCAGACGACTCGCCGTAAGGTTCGCGTTCGAAAAACTCCGTGGATTTCGACATACGCCGTGTGTTAACCCTCCAACGGCATTTGTCCTGCGGTCTCTGAACGGAAGGCCAGGTCTATCTCAATATTCGATGGCAGTTCGGGCGAGCTGGTGTGGGACAGCGAGGACTTCATCGCGACCTACATCGCCAACCCGGACAACGGCTTCAGCGAGCTCTTCAACTCCAAGGGAGGTAAGCAGATATTTGGTCGAATTGGCCGTTTTGTGGAGCCGCTGAAACTCTAACCCATGCGTGAAACAGGAAGGTGTTTGCGGGGCGCCAAGTTTGGTTGGGTAGAAAAACGTAAATAATGAAAATATTGAAAACCCAAGGTCAAGTTAACGCACTAAACACTTCCTAAAAAAGGCTAAAATGACCTTTGTAACCCACAATCCTTATAATGCTTGTTGGGTTAAATTGGTCGGGCTTACATCAACGAAACTTGTAGAAACATTACACCAGAAGTGAGCAACACCCAATCAGACTTTGATGTTTTACAGTTTATTTTATTTTTCAACCCGACATAATTTTGTAATTATAAGCACCGTTAGTGTTGGCGGTGGTGTTGGTGATGATAGCGGTGGTGGTTAGGGCAATGCGGAATGTTTCAGCCGGTCGAACCACCTCGTGGTGAGCGAGGCAAGGTCTGTTGTTTTCATTCGGCCATGAACAAAAACAAAGTATGGAAGGAGACCGAACCGGTGACGCTATACGACAGACCGGGAAGATCAGGCTAGCGGCACAGCGAGACAGAGAAATCTACCGAGACTTCTCGATTTGGCACACGACGATCATGTGACTGTCCTGTATTTGGGATTCACGATCGATAGGGGTCAGTTGCAGCTGAATTATTCCCGCTTGGTCACAAATTGCTTACGATCGGCCCGTTGTAGAGCGCCCCTATGAGCTGCATGTCCGCCCGTATCCTGCCCCCCATTGTCACCAAGTTTCTGACGATTTATTATGACGACTGGGTTAGGTGCCTCTTCCTTGTTGATGACCGTACCCAGATTTCCGAGGGTGTCTGCAACACCGAAACAAGGTGTTCAAATTCTGACACGGTGGCGTTGATTTGTTTCCATTAACACCGACAGCAGAGGTGTAATTCAGCTGTAGGTGCGGTTGTGGTGCACATATACAGCAGAGGCGGCGACAGCAGCAACAACGCCAGCAGTAGGACTGACCGCACCAGTCCCGGCATCGGGGACTGCGATGCATGCGGAGGCGTGACACGATAGGGGTAGCACTTACTAGCTATACTTAGACTGACAGACCTCCTCAACTGTGCAACTAAACAAACTCGTTGGAAAACCATTTGTCTAGGCGACGGGATCATCCATCGCGTGGCACATTCTGTTTGTTTTTCAAAGTGAGTACAGAGCTCCTCAAGGGGGTAGCCTCAGAAACAACTAGGTGCAACCCTAGCGTAGCATGCGTCTGCAAGAGGTCGATGATTTCCAAACGGGCAGCACATGGACGCTATGCATTTACTGTAATATGGTGTCCTATGCAAGCATATCGCTGATGTGAGCGCCACGCTCAAACCCGAGCATGTTGCAGACATGCACACCCTCCCCATGCCGAAAGAACGCAAGCAACATTATCACACTATTCTTTCCCCGCCATGTTTAACGCCCTTTGCGCAGGTTCTCACTCGTGTGACGAGCGAAGCGACGACAACGGAGCGGAGCCAGAGGGGCTTGTGATCACTGAGATTGACGGAAGGTCGGTCCCATGTATCCGCCTAGCCGGGCTTCGACTGAACAGTTTGTAGCAATTTTGTTTCGTTGTATTGTATGTATTCCCCGTGCCACGGTAGGCGTTCACCTCATTTTTTCGGTGGACCCTCACATGAGCAGCGCCATACCTTACCCAGGTCTCCGGTTTGACTGACGAATTATCGTAGCGTCGATGGATAGTCCCATGGTCTAGGTGTACACGTAGCAAAGTAGGAAACACGAACGGGATTCCATTGATAATGAGCGGTTCCTCAGTTGAGAAACAGTTTGGCTCAAAATCTTCTTCCCCTACCGCAGTACACATCTGTCCATCGAGTAACAGCTGCAGGTGAGTCGCCGCGACAATATCTGTCATAAGCTTCGATGGGCTCCCTTCCGCGGCGTGGGCCATGTTTCAGCCCATCAACGATGTTCGCGGTAAATAAAACCACGCATGTTTCAGCATTCAGCACGTACCACCGCAGTCCGCTTCCACCCCCCCCCCTATGGGAGTGGCCAGGTAAACAAACCGGCGAGTGATAGTAACGCCTCCTGAATCCGTTCCTCTGTTTTTCTCTCCCCAGGATATACGTGTTCGTCGGACTTGAGCGTACCGGGGGGTGGATGTACTGGGATGTTACCAACGCCGGGGCGCCGGTGTTCCAGGTGACTGCTGCATTTGTACAGTTGTTTGGTTGGGCTGTGGCGGGAGAATAGGGGTTGCCGGAATTGTGCTTTCGTTTATCCGACATCTAGCAACGCCATCCATGTCGTTTTAGGGTGTGCCAAGTTTGGAAACCTTTGCTCAAGACGCCAGCAAAGTGCACACAATAAGGTGAATAAAGCGGCCGTTCCGGCCTCCTTCGAGGTGGTTCTCACGCTCGACGCAGCACGCTCGATTTCCTGGTTCCTTCGAAGAAGGCTGCTTCAAGGGAGTCACCTTTAGGGCTCCCGCCCGTGGCTATCCTATGTTTTGGCAGTATTCTTAAGTTGTTGTGCTATTCAGGTTCATGATGCCCCGTTGCTACTCTAACCAAACCATTTCACGGGTCATGATCCGACCGGGTCGGGAAGGTTTCAAACTCTCGCGGGAAGGGTCGGATCGGGTCGGGAGGTGCTTGAACCTTCCTGGGTCGGGTCGAGCCGTGTCGTGAGGTTTCCAAATCTCACGGGTCGGGTCGGGCAGGGTCGGCAGGTTTCCAAAACCTCACGGGTCGGGTCAGCTCACCCGGCCCGGCCCGGCCGTGAAAAAGAATGGGTGGAGAACAAAGCCCCCAAGTCAGGAGGTTGCATCCCCAAAGAAGACTCGCACACATTACAAAATATCTTAGAGGTACATCGTTTTCTACACTGGAGGCGGACGGTATGTATGTACCCTTCAGACTCCGCCTCCCCGAGAACTCATTTTCACCTCCCTCTTTCCTGATTCTCTTCCGTCGGGCCGTTTCTCTATTTTATTGTTTCAGTCGTACACGAACTCGTACGAGGAGAACGTCGCTCCCGAGTCAGGCGATATCATCCCCAAAGAGGACTCCCCGTCCGGCAGGGCCCTGCTCGTCGCTGCCTACGAAGAGAGCAATACCCTGCTTGTTGTATTCGAGTCTACGTTACTTTTTTCGTACGTTGTACCTTCCTTACTTCGGTTTCAATTTACCTCGCCTTTTTTTTCTTTGTCCCTTCTTATTGTTTGTTTCCTCGGACTATTACCTAGTTTGTGTTCTTTGGTGGCATGCGGTGTTGCCGAGTTTCGCTCCGACTCTTGCAACCAGGTGCCTTCAAGACACGCCTTAGACCATGCCTTAACCCCCTTGTCCAACAATGGGTACCTTCTGGGCTGGTTGGAGCCTTAACAATTGCCTAAAATCTGCTTAATGTGCTAAAAATAACGCCGTTAAACCGGAAACCCCATGGACAGCGAACAGGGTATAGAGATTCGAGGCACTTCGCGAAGAGATGTATTTCCCCGTGGACCCAAAGTTCACTTTATATACATCGCCCTTGTCCACTACCTGTGCCATCTCATGAAACCATCCGCCACTTTGATGAACCCCCGGTACCACTTACCTGGTACTTATCAGCCGTATTTGCCGCAGTGGGCCATAGCACCGTCTGTACCCCGAACAACAAATGGGAGATTTCCGTCGATCCCTATTTAGCTTTAAACACCGCTATGTCTTCTATCAGGCATCGCGGCCATGTCTTTCCTGGTTAACCCAGTCCCGGGTTCTCCCCACCGGCCATCGTCCCGAACATCACCAGGTTGGTTAGCCGCTCCAGGTTTGCCCGATGTACGGCTCCAGGAAAGCGGAGAGGCCGTTTGCGGATAGTCGTCTCAACGCGCTCGCATTGCGCCTTCTTCCGGGCTTTGGCATGCGACATACGGTTGTTGGTGCGTTGTCGGCGATGAAGGTCAATGATGATCCGAAGTCGTTGTATTATAGCGCAGGGCAGGGGAGAGAGAGCACAGAGCAACAACTCGTAGAGCAGCTCGTAGAGGAACTCTCCTCCTAATCACCAAATCATGGTTGCATAAGAACGCCTCTGAGGTTTATGCAAACCCCTTTACAACTTGAAACCGTCGTTTGCTGTTCAGACCATACAAACACCCTCCCTGGCTCTCCACAGCAATCACGAGGCCAAAAGGGCGTTTACACTAAGATAGGGGACCTAGGACCAAACAAAACCATTTCCGCAGGGGGAAACGCGGACACCGGTCAAACAACCCTGTATAACACACATACTCCAAACCGTTGGAATACAAACAACGGCTGCATTCCAAATGGTGACAATGGTCCTAAGTTATTACGTCAAGTGGTGCCCTACAAATCCATGCCCCTCAAAGTAGCCTGGGGTGGCGACCTGACAAAGTGTTCCTCACAATACTCTAACATGGTACGAATCGTTTAATGTTCATAACCCTTACTCACCCTCCAACGAACGGCAGATTCAACAAAACCCTATGAAGATATTTGAAAGGGGTCGCAACAAGGGTTTTCGCCAGAATATCCGCGTGCTGCTGATCCGAAGCTACAAACTGAATGTCGGTATTCCTCGAACGGAGTAGCTCTCGAACAAAATGAAAGCGAACCTGAACATTCTTACTCCGAGAAGAGTTAAGAGGGTTCTCAGCCAATGCTATGGCTCCCTCGTTACCTTCGAAAGCCCGGACACATGATCCGCTTAGTTATGGGCAGATGAGCGAGAACACTGCCCTCGGGAACATGGCCTCCTTCACCCCTTCACCTAGGGCGACGTACTCTGCCTCTGTTGTGGACATTGTCATACACCTCTGGGTGCTACTTGCCGAACTGACGGCCGCACCTACCATCCCCGATACCGAACACCTGTCGTTACCCTCGTTGGCGTAGCCGGCATCACGATATGCAGTCAAATCCCATCCCGAACCCCGCACAAACGTCAGTCCTAACTCCCTGGTCCCGTGAAGGTATGCCGTAATCTTTATAACTGCCTTCCGGTGCCTTTCGGTGGGATTGTGAGAGTGGTGCGCTTCAGCGCGCACAGCATTCGCGATGTTCGGCCTTGAAATGGTCGACAACCACATAAAACTGCCTACAGCCTCTCGATACGGCCGGTCTCCTCTCGCTTCGCCCTCCTTCCTCGGGCCTAGTTCTACACCGGGGGTCGCGGGAAGGTTAGCCGACGAGTTAATACCAAAACGATTTAACGTGCTCTCAATGAACGCCTTCTGGGTCGTTTTCACCGTTTCCAGTTCCCAGTCGCGTTCGAAAGCGCAACCTGTGTACCAAGTTTGTTCTCCGAGGTTATTCGTGGGGGATTTTGCAACTAACGCGGCATGAAAATATTTCCAAGTCTCTTCCGAGCCTGCAATCAAGATGTCATCTACATGAACGGCCATGTTTAATCTTACCTTGCCGTCGACAACCTTGCGAAAAACACACGGATCAGTCCTAGACTGCTCCATGCCATACTCGACCACTGTTTCTCCCACGAATCCAACCTACTGCCGTCCGACATGCTTTAGACCATACAGTGATCGGTTTAGGAGGATAATTTTTCCTGACGTATCACCACACCCATCCGGCATTTTCATGTATATTCCGGGGTCAAGTTTCGCGCGAACAATAGCTTGCGCGAGGTCCAAATGATACATTTTCAATCTCTTCTCATTTGCAACAGCCGCCAGAATTTTCACTGACGCCGAACAGGGAGTTGGTGCGAACGTCTGGAAGTAATCAACGTCCTGCACCTGGCTAAATCCCTTAGCCACAAGTCTAGCCTTTAACTTCACTATCAAGCCGTCTTTGTTTTTCTTGTGGTCAAACACCCACCTTGCTCTTACAGTTTTCCACCCTGGTGGCGGTATCAAGCTGCTTCGTACGGTCCGGTCGTTTTGTGAACGTCAAGGTCTTCTTACATGACCTCTTGCGACGCCGCTGTGTACATCGATCTCTCTACGACAGCTGCGGACTACGGGACCGGTTCTACGTCAGCGGGAAAACCAATGGGCATGCGCACGTTGGGCTCCCCTTTGTCCACCTCGGGTACTCCAGCCATCAATGCTACTTTGTCATTCGCGGTCCAGTGTGTGTAGTCCTCGAGAGAGGCCTACAGAGAGATTCGTAGGCCGCCACAAGCAGCGCTTCCTCGACCTTGGGGTTAATCCTATACCTCCCGCGAGCAGGTTGGTCACTCTCTACGCGTTGGCGCTGATCTCGGGTCCGGCCCCGTATCGTCACGGGGGCTCGTCCCTAGTAGTCACTAACCTCGTGCGTCGCCCTCCCGGACAGGATCACGGGTAGATCCTCAACCTCTCCCTTGGTCGGTGTCGGTAGCCGATGCTGTGCTGGAGCTATCGGCCCTCCCTACTGGGACCAAGGGGTCATCCACCGTGCCCCCTTTAGACGAACTTATCGTCTTGGCTGTCTGGTCACCGGCCCCGCCGGCGACAGACGCCTGTTGTGAGCTCTCCGGCAAGAAAGCGTCTAGTCTATACCAAAACCCCACGTCACGTCGCGGTCGTCTAGATGAGCCAGATCGTCGTGCAGCTCATCCAGCACCACTGACACGACGTGCTCTCGTAATCTGCGACGGACCCCCCCTCTTCCGTAGACAAGGGGTCATTCGGTCTTTGCATCTTCAGGTGGTGCAGGCAACACGCGTTGCCAAGTGACATTTCGTGTGACTATCTAATGAGGGTGCTTAGTTAGCACTCGTACAGAGTATCGAGGGCAGTGAGGGTCAGGTCCGAGGTAAACACACTCCTGCGCTTTCGCCTGTGAGATATTTTCCCTCTTTACCTTGCAGAAGCCAGGCTTGAGGAAAGGTAGGAACACTACCGGGGGGGGGCTACCATGCCACGTCTCATACGTCGACTTGCAATCTGGGTTGGCCGTGGTCACTGTGCGGTTCAAAGAATCGCACGCCCAGAGGGATGCTTTAGCCCACAACGAGTCAGTGACCAGAAATTGCGCGGCTGGAAAAAGCTCAGAAACCTGGATTCGGCCTGCCATCGCAACCGTCTCGATCAAACCTATCGCGCACTCTGCTACCCCATTGAATTGGGGACTCTCGGCCGTCGTGAATTCCTGCTTGATACCTCTCGATCTACACAGGTCTCCAAATTTCCCCCCGCGGAATTCGCCACCACCATCTGACCCAACAATCACCACCTCGGAAGGCACGCCATCTGCACCAGTATCCGCAAGGAACTACTCAAACTGTTCCGAGGCGTCCGAATTGTTGCGCAGAAAATACAACCGCGTATGCCGTGAAATATCGTCGCGCACAATCATAGTGTACCGTTTCGTCCCGATAGACTCTGCCATCTTAGGCCCGCTCAGATCTACCAAAACCGTCTCGAGGTTCTTATCTGCTCGTGTGTGCGAGTGCGGCTTAATACCTTTGCGAAAGCCCTTATAGCCATAGAGCACCCCTTGCACTCCAGCAGATCGCCCTCGAGGACGATCCCTGTCTGCTCCGAGTACTTCCGGAGTAGGCCCTTGTGAGAGTGTCCATCAGCGCAGTGGAAGTCATGATGCTCATCGTAGACTTCTTGGTCGGTTGCCCCGGGGCGAGTACAGTGCAGGCATTCTCCCCATTACTGCTGTCGACTCTGTTGCCATAAAGGCTGAATAGGGTCCCGCTCAACGGCAATTCGATCGAGGAGCTCCGACCTACGTTTAACGACAATCCCCGTGGGGCGCCTATCGAAAACGTTTCCGTTCTTGATGAGCTTGGGCAGCGAAAATAGATGGCAACGGAGATCGGGCACATGCCCAACGTCCGTCAGCAACATGTCCACTAAACCGTTTCCGGACCTAAAGACAAAGCTGATGTCACCGTATCCTGCGATCGCGCGAGTTGTGCCGTCGGCGATTTTCAGCTTGAAATTACACTCTTTGTAATTCTTCATCTGGCCAGCTGAAGGCATCACGTGAGTAGACGCTCCACTATCGCATATCCAAGCCTCGTCCCTTAGAGCAGGAGATAGAGAGAGAGAGCACAGAGCAAAAGCTCGTAGAGCAGCTCGTGGAGGTACTTTATTCCAAATCACCTAATCAGGGTTATATAAGAACGCATCTGAGGTTTATGCAAACCCCTCTACTACTTGTAACCGTCATTAGCTGTGTGCAGACGATACGAACAACTTCGCTTCCTCGCCACTACGTACCTCGCGCTTAATAACCAACGATGTCGGGTCTCAACAACGTTTTCGAGCAAGTAAATACGAAGCAAAGGACGGACAACATGTGTGATGAGGAGCAGCAGCAGGGGGGTATTCCTGATGAGGAGCAGCTGGGGGTTGCCCCTTCGTCGGGGGGTAATCGTGATGGTTTTTGGTGATTACACAGGTGGCCGTTTGCGTTGGTTGGCAGTTTGAACAACCTATTAATAATAGAAATATCAAGATTCGAGGTTGTCCATAACTTACAACGTGCTTCGTACGTTGTGGTACCTTGTGCACGTGGATCCAACGTACTGAGGTTGGGACTTTGCGACAATGTGCCGCAACCAAGGCATATGGTGCCACAACGTTTTTACCCCTTTCTCGGCCGTTTGGAGAAGGGGGGGGACAACACAAGAACATGGTCGTTGACAGAAGATAGTATCTACTGCTGTTGAGGCCCCTATATATACATTTCAGTTCCATGCGAGTCGACGAGGGAAGAAATAGCTGAATTATTATCGCGATACAATTGAAGGTACGTACCGTACGTAGTGGGGAGGTGGGGGGAGAAGAACGCGCTGATGGACTCCGGATCTGAGTTCCGTCGATTGAAGAGGAAGGAGAAAGAAAGAGCGCCAAGATCATAAATGGGGAGAGAAAACACACACACGCACACACACGCACACACACAAACACACACACAAACACGAACACACACATACACACACATAAACACGCACACACACGCACACACACACAAACACACACAAACACACACATACATACATACACACACACATAAACACACAGCTGTCGTAGCAATGCATGGTCGTAGCCACATAATACCAGGTATTATGTCGTAGCTTGTTGACATGTCCCCTGTCAGACAGTGACACGCGG
>JBBMKB010099839.1:3210-22248 GCA_037833945.1 Alaria marginata | reverse complement strand
CTCGTTATCACACCCCCTGTCATCTGGCCGAGTCTGTTCGCACTCGATAGCAACCGACGTCCCGTTATCACACCCCCTCGTCATCACACCCCCTCGTTATCACATCCCCCAGCTACGGGGCTCCTTCTTTGCATGGTGCTTATCACCGGGGGTGCGCTAGATACCACACCCCCCTATAAATGCACCCCCGATGATGATATTTTCAAAGGTCAAAAAGTTATCACCGGGGTGTGCTTTCATCCGTGTTATACGGTAGCGGTGTTGGTAAACACACGTGGATACCATCAGTGCGGTCGGTATTATGTTATGCCGGCGGAAACTCCCTCCTACGTCTAATGGAAAAAGGATAACTAAAACCCCTATATTTTCCTGGAAAGGCCGCAGCCCACCAACACCAGCATCCAGCAGTGGAGATATATTGAGTCTGAGTCTTTTTGAGGTACCTCTTTATCCAGATTAGTTGGTCAAGGGTTATCGTAGAAGCGGCTCAACCCACCTATAGGGATTATTTCCAAGCCACGCCCTCTCGATCTCACTTAATTCACTAAGAGTGTACCCAAGCACAGCATCCAAGCCTGCCGAGTCAGCAAACAGCCTTCAACAGCCACAGCGTCACAGCACCGGTTACCCCATAGCGTTCGAGTTCCGGGTTGGGTTGGGGTTCCGGTCCGTATGTAGACGTCAGGTGCCACAGCTGAAACCCCCCTACCGATGAACTGTAATTGAGTCTCTAGGGCCTCCCAGCATCTCAACCAATTGTTACAAAAACAAGTATGGAACCATAAACAAGGATCAAATCTTAAAGCTGGACTCTCAAATGCAAGAATTGTGAAACAACATCAGACCTGATAATCCTCGAACCATACACCCATGCAATAATCTAAAATCATCGAGCCCAAAGATAAGTTCGGCGTCTATAATCCAAGCGCCAACGCTCGACAACCTCCGTCCTGGAAACTCACCGAGTTCAGTCTATCGGCGTAGAGAAAATCACAGTCCATTACCGAAAACAAAATGTCCAGGGCGCAGGGGCTGCGTCGGTCATGCATGCGGATGTGGTGGTGTCGTTGAGGACTGCCATAGGGCGCTTAGATGTTGTCGTTAACCAGATGCCAATCATAACCTTATCTGGTTGAAAGCACTTCTCCCGATCGAACTCCACCCAAGGGCTAACATCCAAAATACATACAATAATTCCCGTCATACAAATGCCATCTATCCAAATCCGCATATAGTATTTAGTTAGACTTATCGGACATTATCACAAGGGAATCCATCCATCCAAGATGCCCTCTCCTCATTTCCGCTGTTGTGACGATATGCCTGCCATCATAGAGTAATCCTGACCAAATCGCATGATAGGAAACTCGTTTTGTATTATACCATGACGATCCGAAGCTCAAAAACGACTTTTGGTTTTAAATATCACCTAACTGTCAGCTTCTGCAGTGGAATGACGCTATGACGGGTGAGTTCGTCCACTACTGTTTAGCCCAAAAATATCAATCCCAGAATCAAAACACAAAGTAATAACACGTATCATCAAAAGCCGAAAGGGTAGTTACTCTAAATCTCTGTATCTCAATCCAGAAATGGTAAACGCTGAAGTCAGGACAATGTTCTCAAGGCCATGATGCATCATTCAAAAATCAACCGAAATGTTAGTTGTACTCCAAGTCAATCCACTCCTAACTTTCGACGAAGAAATACTCAATACCCAAAACAAAGGCAAAGACAATGGTTTTGTATTCAGGAAACTTCCAAAATAACGAATATTAAACTCGTACACCAATCGGTTTACTCCGATAACCAGGAGCGCACGAAAAAATAATTAACAAACACCACACCCTTAAACAAGTCAGACCCAAACTTCAACCGGAGCGCCGTGATCACAGAACAAAATATGCATATCGCAACATACACTTTATAAATACCATCGAGTTGTTAGTTAAGTTGCGCCAACAAAATGCATTTTCGTCCAGTTTCAAGTGAGGAACATGTCGCCACTACTAGGCGGTGAAGCCTAGACACTGTATAACGCAAGGACAGGGGTGCTCCCGCTTCCGAAGCCTTGGACCGTAGGCAAACGCGAATAGTTAACGGCGAATGGAACTTAGAGTAAGTACCTACCGGAACACACCGTTTATTTGACCACTCGAAAAATAAAGAGGGTCAAACATGTAAATGCAAGTCACAGGGGACGAAAGAAGCTGATACGTCAGAAAATACAGAATATACCGTGTTATGCAAGCAGGCCAGCAAGCGGAAGGGTGACCAACCGTGCACACCCAGATAACGAACAAATACAACCCAAATGGACGACACTACACAAAGACAGAAAGGGTCAGTGTTATGGGCATTTAGCACAATGATAATTTCCGGACGCCCCTACCCTAGCTACTTATAGCCAAGAAGGCAAACACCACGACCACGGTGGACAGGCGCAGACTACAGTGCCTTAGGCAACATCCCCCACCCAGCCCTATCTTGCCCCTAGGAAAATTAGTGTAAACGGTTCGTCGCGCGCTTGCAATCGTCACGAGTCGCGCTGCTATGCTTCGACTTTTTGAGCCATTGCCTCTCCACAACTTCCCGAGGAAAGTCCAGGTCTCTGCCTCAACTCACGGAAGCACCCGCCGGCCACATTTGCTACATAGAGCTGGCGTTCAACCTTAATAAGCGAACTCGTTCTCAAGCCGTGCCATCCCACCTCTTTGGCGTACCCCGATGTACTTCTCACACACAACCCTCCAAAATCCACCGCCCTCGTCAGGCGTATGTCTCCTATTCCTAGCACGAAATCCGCGAAAGAGATTGTCCGTCTGAGTACCGTCGACTCATTGCTCTAGCAGTCCGTCGTGACATGCGCCTCGTCGTAGGATAGTGTGCTGGCTTCGCATTTCCGTTTCCGCCAGCCGTGGCAGCGGAGGAGGACGGAATGACGACGAACGCATCGAAACCAGTGGTGGTCAGCCTTGCTCGAGATCGACGCAACGCACGCACGTTAGTGCTTCCACTACATTGGCATTCAGCACGCACCATTTCAGTCGCAGGCTCATACCCGGTCGATTGTCAGATGCAATATATGTAGGTGCTGAATGCTCCCAATGCATAGTTCCCTGTCTTCGCTGACAACCTCGCTAAAGTATAACATGGTACACTGAAAATACACAGCAGGTCCAACCTCCAGTACAAATCAAATTCGGACGCGGGGGGTAACAAGAGGCAAATCACGACGTTTCCCTGTCTTCAACGACAGCCTTCTGTTGGGGGGTGCGAACCTTCTCGCCAAAGTACTGGTGGCCAGTCGATCTGGCCTGAAACCATTTGGCATACACCTATTGGAGTGTAAGCGGTTTATTTATTTTAAAGCGCGGAGCGTTTGGGATAGGTTAATCAGTGAGTCATCCCACCGTACGGGTGCAGCAACAAGTGTCTGAGATTCAGACATGAGGAGCTCAATATCTCACCCGAAACATGACTTCCAAGGTTTTCGTTCGCGCAACCCGATCAACGTTTCCAACCACAAGTCCTTAAACAAACACACTTGTAAAATGATGATACCAACTGGTAGTTCCTCGCTTCAGGGGCTCAACCGGTCAGGAACGTCTGACCCCGAAAAGCGCAACCCCTACCGTGGGATGACTATTTCTTGATATTCTGCGAAATATCTCTACATTTTCGAGCGTATATACTCGATGTAGATTTCGCCTTTCCAATATACCCCCTTGTCGTTTTTCGAAACAACCTATCTCATGCATGCTGAATGAGCACGGCGGACAGGCAGGTCCACCATCCTGACCGGTCCATTCACCCTACGCAACGCTTTAAGCAAAAGCCCGGTCTCAAACAACACCGCGAAGACCATGAACATGTTTGCCGCGATCAGAACACCGGAAAAGGTCAGAAGAGCTTCTTCCGTGTCAGAACCAACGTCTGTTTTCATGAAAAAGGCTACGTACATGCTGGCCACGATTATGCCGTTCCCCCAACGGTAAATACCCATGTCCATACCCTTATCAAAGGGAGAAATTATTTCTGAAATAAACACGAATACCACAGCAAACAGTAGAGCGATGGATACATGAGCCATGCTCTCGGAAGGAACGAAAGCCGCGATTCCAGTCATACCTATTCGACGGGTGCACTCTACAACCTCGTAGTAGTATCGAGACGGCTTGTAAGCGGCCCATATACCGCGAAGCGGCTTTAAGTGAGACATTGTCTCCCGATCAGACTTGACAAGGTCCCGCCTGTTCGAAAATAGCCACCACGTGAATGCAGCAGCTATGCCAACAGGGTAGACAGCCACCATGGTGAGCGCATAAATCTCGTACCATTCGTGACGAGATGTCGAGCAAGAAAGGCGGTAGTCCGCTTGAAGGTACGTCTCGTCATCGTCCAGCTCGTCGCAGGTGAATGTTTTGGAAATTGTGAACGATACCGGAGAGTAGACGAATAAAGCGACGTACACTATAGCCGCCTGGTGCTTTTGCTGCACATCTCGTATCGCGGACTCGGACCAACGGTTTCTCTTTATTCCGGCATAGTAGCTTACGGCTAGAACGACGAGCACGACAAGCGGCGCGACCGTGACGAAAATAAGACGGTGGTAAAAATCGTTGGTGACCAAGCACGAGTATGAGAATAAGAAGTCCAGGTCGAGGTTGACCGGGCTTAGTTTGGAGATGAAGGTTGTATAAAGCTCAGGGTATACGTCTCCCGCGATGGCGTCAAACTGGAGCAATGAAAACGGTAGTAACGGGGGAAACGCGCGAGGCAGAACGTGGGTAGTTGGCATAATATATTTGTTAGTGTCTGGTTTTGATCGGCATACCAAACTACACACTTGCAACGTTGGCGAGAGTGCCAAACATGCCGCACGACGCGAGTACTACCGCCAACGAAGGTATATTATAACGCCATGCACGTTGTTCGGAGCTGCACAGTTTCATGGTACGTTTTCAACACCCTTTAATTTGACTCATCGCACGGAATGGCCCTTGGACGTCGATATACACCGTTCACATATCGTATGTTGTGAGAGAATGTTTGCCAAAAGTTTCGTAAAAAGCTCAAACCTTCCCGGCTCAAGAATGCGTGGTTTACTGCATTGCGGCGTAAATAATGTGTTAGCTTTGCAGTAGAAGCGTGAACGGCGGGACAATCGTGCCCCTGTTGTTCCCGGTCGAGAGACGTTGCTACAACGGCAAGTATGTCGATTTTCTCCAAACACAAACGGCTTTAGAGGATGTCGGGTTTTACTATAAAAGTAGCAAGGTTCGTCTAACACATGTCTGACGAACGAGGCGTCCGAACTGAAGAAAACACGCGACGTCATTTTGGATTGCATAACCATTGATTGCACACCTACAGTAGCTCGGGTTGGACGTTCAGATGACGCATATTACGATAGAGGTTCACCATTTGTTTTCTGAAGCTCCTCACTCGAGGAGCTCTTTACCTCACCGAAACAATGGTTTTTGAGCAAACCGAAAGTGAAATCCAATGAATAAACCCGTGGCCCATCTATACAAAAATGTATACTGCAAAAACACAATGACGTTCCGACGATTTTTGCTTAAGGAGCTCCGTCATCCTGAAACTAAAAACCCCAAAATATGCTACCTCTATCGTAGAACGCGTTAGATGGTTGTCCCAAGTAGCATATTCGTTCTGTAAGAACCTCCGCTAATAAGGACCTTTACGAAGTTACGGGGCATCTCCATCGTGGCACACGTCTACAGCAACGGTGACGTCGACGGAGGCTCATCTGGGCTTCAAAATGCAACGTTCAGTTGTAGTGGCATTCCGAAACATATCGTATCTTCTCCATGCTATCTACAGTAGGTGCAAGGTTCGACTGGCACCAATACTGTTCCAACTTACTCATTTACTAACAGTATGCTATTAAAGTAATTGGGCGCGCAATCTAGAACGGGCATACCTGGGAAATGGTCTGCCAGACAATCACTACAGTTTTGATCGCCGTGAGCGGAAGATGCCTCAGCAGGGAGGCCCGGCAAGACAAGCACTTCTGCATCCATGAGTTTTGAACTATCCCAGTGTTCTCGCCTTCCCCCTCGGGTATCACACTGCCTAATTGAAAAAGCACAAGGGTAGCCAAAAATGTCATCGCCATAACGAAGGCCACAGCAAGCCCCACCGCCGATCTCGTAACACCCCCGGAGCACTCACGACAGCTGTAGGCGATCCCTGGCGCAAACCCGTCAGCGCAAATAGCGCAGTCTGGAACGCCGGTTAGGCATACGCAGAAAGTAGCGTGGCACGGTGTTCGGACGCGTAGGAATGTTAATCGTTTGACCAAGTGAACGTGGCACATTAGGCACACGGAAAGTAGACATCGTGTTTAAAATTGGAATAGTTGGTACTGGAAATGAGATTTTGGCTTGAAGTAGACGAAGAACAAACTGGCTTTGGGGGGCCGCATGAACATGCGGTACCTAATTCTTCCTATTGCAGGGCCCTATTGCGGTGGTGTGGTCCAGCGGCGGCTTCCCCACAGCACAGGTCGAAACAATTTTTAATTAGTCACACGTGATTTCTTACATGGTCCCGTGTAGCCAGATGAGCAGTATTTGTCTGCGTTGCTGCCTCCCCGGCAGGCAGGCTCGTGGTAGCACTTCCGAACATCGTGGCTCTGAGTCGAGGTACGGAATTGGCCCTTCTCCAGGGTCAGACTCGCGAGAGTCGTTCCGCTTGAAGGGGCGATAGCGCCCAGGGGTGGTAAAGCGCAGACAGGGAAGCCGTCGATTCGAACCACGCTGCTGTCGTTTGCGCTATCGCTACTCACTGAACATCGGGAACAGACCTCGTCCAAGCACGAGCTCCAGAAATCGGCCTGGTTTGATTCGAGCAACTGGAGTACAAATTAGGAAACACAGATGAGTGAACAAACCAAGAGTCGAGCGCCAACATCGTGAGACTACACGCAAGACGATACGTTTCGTATCCATCTAACGCACGTTTGAAAACAAATAAATAGCAAGTATCTACTGCAAGCTTCTAAAACTTTATTTCTCACGCAATAAAATACTATACCCGAACGCATGCCTCCGCTTGTCTGTAAAGCAACACTCCTACATTATTCGCTTAAGACGCATTCTACGATAGAGGCGAAGCATGTTGTTTTGGGAGCTCCACCTTTTAGGACCACCGAAAAATTGGTTTTGATCAAACTAAAGGCGCACTCCGATGGGCAAACCCGTGGCCCATCTATCTATGCAAACATAAGCATAACGACCAAATAATATGACATCCCGACGATTTTGGGTAAAGGAGCCCCGTCATCCAGAAATGAAAACACCAAAAAGTGCTACCTCTATCGTAGAACGCGTCTTAGCCTCTACCCATAGTACCACTTTATCAAAACATACGTTCTGTCGGGGAAAAGGTCGAAGGTCAAACAATGCTTCGAGTAGTGTGCCACGTTTCGCCAGCAAACAGTTGTCAGAGTCGAGGGTCGACACGTTATATACTGCCTTGGGTTCACCCGATGTTGCATGTTTTGTTTTAGTGGCGAGGACGTCCGTTACCTCATTCTTGACGGTATAGCCGTACTCTCCAGCACCGCAGTGATAGGTGTTTTCCAAGAAAGACACGTTAGATATCTCTTCCACCACCCCAATGCTCATGATGGCGGGGCCTTCAACGCCAACTTCGTTCGACTCAAAATGTGTGTTGTAGAGACGCAGCGATCCCGTGTGGAAGATTGCCCCTCCCGAGGTACCTGGAAACTCGTTGGAAGCAGAGCAAACCGGGAAATAGCTCGTTTGTCACACCCGGATGCTCTTTGCAAACCCCATGAACGTTTGTGTGTAACCACCCTCGTCCTTTACTTTTAACTAGCAAGCGACCCGGCAACAGCCACAGCATGTCGATGCGCTACGAATGCCAAACGTTCGGCTTGTGTTGACAGCATGCCACCAGGGCAGTGGTTTCACTGGTGACGGATACTCGTGTGTACGAGGATGCCTGCACGCTGTCGCCGTTGCTTCAAACCAACAAACGATTGCGCAGGGGCTAAAGTACATAGTCCAGGTGCGTATCCGCAATTTTACATCGTAAATAGGGTCTCCGTGGTAGGGCCTCGCATCGATCCCGGTCCACAACGTTTCGGTGACGCGCATTGCTACAATGAATCCTGTTGGACATTCTCGCGACCCACCTGCAGAATTGCTGAGAAAGATAGAGAAGTTGAAAATGTCAAGCCCGACGCCTGTGTACAAGTATACGGCGCCAACGTCTCCAGCCTCGTTCTCTTCAAAGACACACGCGCTAAACAGCGTTTGCTTGTCGTCCATAGCAGCGATGTATGCTGCTCCGCCGAGCGAGCCTCTGTTTTATTTAAACAGGGCATTGCTGACTTGAAGTAGTTCAGGCCGAACTATGTACAAAGCCCCTCCAATACCACCGGTGTAATTGTCGGTGAACGCTATGCTCCGGCCATTAGAGTCATAGCTGCCTGCTTTTGGAATGTAACCCATGTGCAGCAGTTCATGGTCCATGTATGTAATTTTCAGGTAGATCACGTTTGAACATCACGATGGTAGATTACTTACATGAACAAAGTGGCCGAATTTAGTTCAAGACAAACCAGGTTTAGGGAAGTACTTCGGCAATGGGATGATAATTCACTGTGCCCGTACAAACCAGCCAAATAAAAAACTAGGATGATGTTGTCCTGTGAAGATGAACTATTGTGGTTACCGTCCAAGTAGTTGTGTGTCGTTCTTGCCAAACACTACTTTGCATGTGTGGGGTGTCGTGGCACGGAGTGTTTTTGTTTGCGCGGACAGGGCCTTGGTTTTCCCAACGATTTGTATCTTTTAATTCAGGAAGGGATCGGACTCTCAAGCCGCATAACCCTTTCCGATCGCGCTCTAACGAGAGTCGGTTGAACGAGGCTTTATCCCGAGTACTCAACGTCGTTTCCAAGGAGAATTACGGTATCACGTGAGGTGACAAAAACGTCCTAGTTGACCCCGAGGTCTGCCGTTAAAAACCGAACAGTTTATATTTCTTCAGGTGCTCGTTATACAAGCGAACGATTAATAATGCGTTATCCGCCCACGAGTTTGACCAACAATCGCGACACGTCTAGCTCGTGGTGTTTGTGCAAAAACTAGGCATTGGAAAAGTGGAAGCGTGGTAGCTCTTTCCGTCCTCGTTACTATTAAAATAAGAAAATATAAAACATCCGAGTGTGCGACCTCACAAATTTGGACCTCGTACTTTAATCCAGTTAGGGTTAGTGGTTTACCAGGTCCATCGATGTATGAGATATAACGCACGAGGTTAAACTCCACCTCAATCGGCCGCCATGGTAGCTGCTATGATACTTTCAAGTTTAATAAAACCGTTTGCGAAGTAGTAGATGATAGTCACTAAATTTGCTGAACCTCTTGGAGGTGGTTTGCCCTCTTTAAGAACCCCAGCTGAGCCAATAAATGGAATACCAGGAGGCCGGGTTCCCACACTGCGCAGGGCCGTATAGACCCGGGGGAACTCCGGTTTGGTCCCCGAGTTGCCGGAGTTGTAGAGAAAGGGGAGTACTTCTGAACCGGGAAGGAACCCAATCGTCCCGGGTGACGCTGGATCTACATACAAGCTCCAGCCAATCAACGATTGACCGTGGAGACTGGGGTTTCCACACCGTGTGGGGCGGTATCAACCCGGGGGATCTCTGTTTGTGTCCCCAGCATGTCGGGGTTGTAGAAGTGTGGAAGGATTCTAGTCCAGGAGTGGGCACCCATCCTCTAGGGGTGACTCTGACTCTACGTGCGAGCACCAGCCAATCATCGATAAGTCAATGGGACTGGGGGTTCGGCACCGTTCAGGGCGGTGTCGATCTAGAGGATGATCGTTATCCTCTTCGTGGAGTTGGAGTTGTACAGGAACGGGGGATACTCCGGGGATAGGGCTATGTCTTCCCTGAGTAAATAGATATGAACGAATGTCGGAACCAGAAATGAGGCTCTATCCTTCACATATGCGGCAGGACGAGGGGCTTGGGTTTTCCACACCGTGCGGGTCGGTATCAACCCGGGGGGGCTCCGTTTTTGTTTCCTTCTTGTGGGAGTTTCAGATGTATGGATGGACTTCCGAACAGGTGACGGGGCCATATATTTTCCGGGTCGAACTGGCCCTATCTACGAACCCCAGCCATTCAGGGATTATCGAGCGGGGTTGGGGTTTCTACACCGGGTGGGGCGGTGTTGACTTGGGAGAAGTCGGTTTTCGCCCGGGGTGTCAGAGTTGTAAGGATACGGAGGAGTTCTGATCCGGAGTTGGGTCGCTATTCTTCCCGGGTTTGTGCTGCCTCTGAACTAGAGCCAATCAACAATCGGGCATTGGCATTGAATCTTCCACTACACGCGGGTCGGTGTCGTCCCGGGAGAACTCGGTATTCGTCCCCGGGGTGTCGGGACGTTAGAGATAAGGAGCTATTTTTAATCAGGGGATGCCGCCGTCTTCTTCCCGCGTTTGTACTGGCTCTAGGCGCTGCAGCCTATCAGAGATCGGCCAACTCCAATGGGGTTCACACACCGTCTGGGGCAGTGTCGACTTAGGAGAACTCGTTTCTCGTTCCCAGACTATCGATGTTGTGGAGATATAGAGAGACGCCTGAGCCGGCAATGGAACCCTACCCTTCCCGGGTGCGGCGGTTTGCGGTATTGGGAGTTTGGGGTTTCCATGCGGTGCGGGGCGGAATCAACACGAGGGACCTCCGTGTTGGCCCCCCGGTTGTCGGAGTCGTAAAAACGTAGAAGAAATTGAGAACCGGCGATGGGAGCTTATCCTCCCCGGGTGGCGCTGGCTCTAAGTACGAATCCCAGCCAACTAGCGAACCTACGGCGAAGTAGGGGTTTTCTTATCGGGCGAAGCGGTAACAGCCCGGGGAATCTCCGTTTATGTCCCCGGATTGTAGGAGTGATAGAGACATGGAAGGATTTCTGAACCGGGGATGGGGCGCTATCCCCCCCGGGTGGCGTAAACTCCATAAACAAGCACAAGCCACTCAACGATCAGCCAGTAGAGTTGGGGTTTCCCCACCGTGCGGGGCGGTGTCGACTCCGGAAAGTTCGGGTTTCACCCCCGTGGTGTCGAAGTTGTAGAACAACTTAAGGATTTACAATCCGGGGATGAGGCCTCATATTTTCTGGGTTTGCGCTGCCTTTGCGCGCTTTAGCCAATCAGCGTTTGACCGGTTGGATTGGGGTCGACCCGGGAGAAATATGTTTTTGTCTCCGGGCTGTCGGAGTTACAGTGATACGGAAAATGTCTGAACTGGGGATAGGGCCTTATCCTCCCCGGTTGCGACGGTACCAGGGGGTATACCCTGAAGGTAGCTCCCGCCGCGCGCTCGGCGCTCTCCCATTGGCCGGGGGCGGGCGGGGGGGGCCCCTCGACCAAGGGGATTGGGGCTCGCAAAACGCGGGGATGAATGTAATTTACCTATCATATTGTATATTAATCTAGCCTTGGCCACGCAATATGATTTATAGAACTCTTTGAGACACGCTTAGATACAGAAACAGGTCTGGCGTATACGAGTTTCTAGTCCGTTGGCTAAGGTATACTCACTGTTGCTGTCCCTCCTCTTTGCCATCCGGAAATTCGGTTACTGGAATATAACCGTCTAAACCTCACCAGGGGTGTGTAATGATGTTTTAGTTGGCATAATTGAACGCCTGAAACAATCGAGTTACACTACTAATAATCAACACAAACCAGATAGCGCCTCCACAATCATAAACATTGTGTTTGGGTCGGAAATTACAAAATTTTAGACAGTTCGCGGACATAAAAAATGTCCCGTTCGGCCAAGTTTGCACGACGAGTGCACATCGAACATATGCGAACGAAAGAGGAGGGCGGTATCGTCGATACTACGGAAATACGTAAATATCGATTGTAGCCTTTCTAATTGCATGATAACCGCCCATAATTCAGGCCTCCGCAGCTTGTTTGTTCGGTTGTTTTACGCAGGCCAAGGCTTAAAACATCGAACTTTTTCAGGCCGGCTGAAATTTTACTGGCTGTTTGCAAACGTCGTGTATTCCGCGAACAGAAGAAAAGCGCAATGCATGCAAACGCCAGGGAACTCCGTATCAGAAACCGAAACAATACTTTTTCAGAGTATTTCATCTTGTACAGTAATCGCGCGAGAAGGGTGGAGGGTTTAGACTGTTGTAGATGTTTTTTTAGTGGCCAACTTTGTTAGGCCGAGGGTAGGGTAGAGATAGTACCTCCAATTTAAGAGCCGAGTTTCGGGGACTGACGAGAAATGATCGGCATTTCACGCAAAAACGGATTTATGCATACACTGTTGGCGCAGCCTAAAACAAGGAAGTCCAAGGTACGGTGAATCGCGGAACCGAAAAACACACAGGTATGGTCGTACTCACTCCCGTGAGCAGCCCTAAGGCTTTGGAATCCAAGGCCTCATAAGCGGCCCCCCTACGTATGCCTTGGTCTTTGGCGTAAAGGTAGTTTTCAGGAGTCATTGTCTGGTGAGAGCTTTGCGGCAGCGGTGTGGCGACGCTCGCTAGTGTGTTGGGGATATTTTGGGGTCTTGTATTGGTGCGAGCTTCGTAGCCGAGAGCAGGGTGTTCTGGAGTGATGATGAATTGTTTGTCGCAAAGTTTTGGTGGGTTTGGCGTTGGGGACAGTTACAGCAGCAACATCATCAGCATTGTCGAGGAGGGGGGGCAGGAGCAAGAGGAAAAAGTACGCGCACAGCAAAAATATGGCACCCAGCCGAGCAGCTGTGCAGCAGCTCGAAATATATACCAGGCAGCAAACAACGCAGCAGAAGGAGTTGTAATCAAAATAAGTGACAGTTGGGTCGTAAAACGAAATTATCGGTCAAGACAATCGTTACTGAAAGCACTTCACCCACTCACAGCACACCACGAACCACCATCTACCCACCCACCTTCCAACTCACGACCCCAACTGATTCTCCGCATGCTCACTCACCCAGTCCAACCCATCCCAACACCCATCACAGCCGGCCCGACATAACCACCCGGATCCAACACGACACATTATGTCAGCTTTCATTGATCGTTGGTGTGTGTGCGTCCAATAATGTGTTGATCACAGTTTGTTTGATATAATATTGAAAAAAATTGACCACAGGCATATGCTACTGACCCTACTCATGGCGCATAGGAAGCATTGATATGGCAGGGGGAAAAGTCCAAGTGTTCAAACTACAACCCTAGCCGCGGATGAGGATCGGTACGCAATATCTATCGGCGATCCAAGATACATCAACTGGAACAAATGCGTTTGTACCTCCTTACCTTGTTTTCCTGGCACATCTCCAGCATGCGTCGTCCTACCGGCGAACTTGAAGCTGCTGTAATACAATCCGTAAATAGCACCTGGGGGTACCGTCACAATATTAATGAGCGATTGATGCAGGGCGATACACTGCCCTGAACTAATAGAGGCTTCCGGCCAAAGAGGAATAAACCTCCGCGCTATATATATCGTTCGACGTTGGAGCTTTCACGAACCTGCGACGGAAATTTAAGGTCAAGGATACTCTCTAACCTCGCGTAAATCTTGACTGGTCGTAAAAGCAGCACGTACGTCACATATCGAAGCACATATCCCAGCAAGGTAAGCCGTGTGCTGAAGAGCAACCTGACTAGGAAATATCTGGAATGGTTTTTAATTTGAAGGCCACAGTGCGCTCGTGACGCTACAGGGGACTTACTTCTTGGGCTGACGGCCACAGCCAAGACGGAGCACGAAGGCCCTTGACGTTTTTTTATGTATGACGGGGCATCAATCTTTTGGAGCGTGGAGAGCCGTTCTGGTATACTGACTGACGTAAACCGGACCCGTATTCTTTAGTTTTAGGCGACGAGGCATGCTCTTTCTGATGAGTGCTAGAAAATCGCGCTTGAGTAGTTGTTGTTAAAATACTGTAGATACTATGATATATGCAAGGATTCTACTGCTGCTCACAGCAGTACATAGTGCGGGGCAGCAGTCTAGGGTTGTGATTAAGTCCTTCGCTGAGAAACAGAACATGTGATGATAATCATCCAGACTCATGTCGTGTAATCTTTGTGAGATAAGTACTTGTAAGAAAGTCTATGCGGAATATAGTTTGGAACGACACAAGAATTGCGAAACAAATACAGAAAATGTACTCATACGTACTTTATAAGTTGGAGCTACCATTCTGTAATAATGATGCTCGTACGAGTCTAGCAGAGGAGAACAAGGAAACGACTCGCAGAGTGCACGACGAGCCCCACCCCTCGCATATATTACCTATCAGTATTTTACACCAAGTCTTGTTAATCAAGAGAAAGCAAGCAGTGCTATGAACAGTGGAGCACTACGACAAAAAAGACAGCAAATCATCTGGTGAGACATGACCCGCATCAGTGTGCGAGTAGTACTACTGATAGAAATATAGGACCACACGTCGTCGACCAACGGTTCTATAGACAAATGTCGTCGGCATAGTCAATAGCCGATAGCGATGGAGGACTGCCGAACGGAGCTACGGTTCGATAAGGAGAAGGGGTCAGGAGGAAACTTAGATTAAAGGACCGAGAAACCAGATTCTAGCACAGTGGAAGGAAATAGAAGTTCCAATAATAGCATGTCGTCGACTACAACAAAAAAGTCGAACGCGACGAGTACAACCTTCGCAACGAAGATGGCAGGATCGGTCGCAACGTCGACGAAACCCGCCGCGAGAGACTGATGCAGCAACAGTCAATGCTGCGGCGGGCGTGGTAGCAACAGAAACGGCAGCAGCATAGCCGACGGATGCAGCAACGGTCAATGTTGCGGCGGAGATGGTAGCAACAGAAACGGCGGCAGCATACCCGACAACTACAGCGATAAGTTCACGTGGAAGATTGACGTTTGTACTGAAGGCGAAGGTAAAGTAATATTCATGATACAGAGACGACTGGCGTACTTAGTCCACAGTTCATCGTGCTTATGCCCGATAGAGCGTATGACGCATCCAAGGAGGAACATATTACGATTGACAACCCAGACTTCACTGTGACGATCTGAATCCACGGCGACGGCGCTAAGCTTAAGTGGCACAGAGGTCACCGGTAATGACTTCCATATATATCGATGTCAGTACTGTGGAACGTGCGAAGTCGCCGACTCAGGTCTGAAAGAGTTCGAAACGACAGTTTGGACAACACATTTTGAGAGAGAAGCGGATTTGGTACCACATATTGAGCATGATGGCGACGAGGGTGCTGACAGTCCGGAGAGTGCCGTTCCGAGAGTTGACCGTGTATCGAATGACTGGCGAGAATCGCCGTGGCTATGACTGCTGATGAAGTCAACATCGTCACCATCATTGACGGTTCACAGTCGTATGAACCCAAGCGCCGAAATGATCGACAGTAACAAAAACCCCACGCGTGAACATATCGTGTTAGTACCAGCACCGGTTCGACCAATTAAATCCGCAGAAAGAAAAACCGGGCATCGACGGAAAACACAAAGGACACAATCATCCGCGACATGCGCAGTAAGCCTGTGCATACAACTACAGATTAATGAAAGCCTGAACCGCCGTCAACCGGGTGATTCGCGACTTGCGGAGAAACAAAACACCACTTAATGGATTTCCGGAAAGGGCGCTTCAACTGCAGAAGTAAATTGCAAGCGAGGGCTACGTGTGTTAAGCTGGAACAAAGAGCAGCACAAAGCCGTGTCAAGAATGAAGAAGGATCTGCCTTCAGCAGTGGATCAAACCCGAGTGAACTAGTAGCATTCGCACCTCTCGCGATGGCCGCCACTATAATTTGCGACGCAGAGTAGCTGCTGGACCTCGGTCCAATTGACCCGAGACCACTGACGGTAGAGGGCTGACTGAGTACCACGAGACGACCGGACTATTGTCATGCAGGCGGGAAATCTCAAGCAAGACGAAAAGGGCAGCTGAAACCCGGAGCTGAACTTGGAACAGCCTCAAAGAGCCACCAAGACTGTTAGTCAGCAGGAGGTAGAGTTCATCCCACGGCTGAAGAACAAATAAATTCCTCCTCCGACAGCAGTTTAAACTTAAGGTACAAACGTGATAATCAGGGACAACGAAGCCACTATTGGCAAAGGCAATTGCACCCGTTGTTAATATAGGGGAAATGGCGTATATTCGTCTAAGGCAACGAGTCCGAGCGGCATGGCGTTGAAGACTACAACGGAGAGACATTACGACACCACCGATCTCCACAATTGTTTTGGAAACCTCTGCATGGAGATCAATCGTGCCCCATGCAGAAGGTGCGCAAATACCCTTACCCGTGAATGGATTTCGGATGTGTAATGCCCAAAAGCCAAAGCCTACAGGATGCCGGTGGCGAACAAGACGGACAATCGAGCAACCATAAAACTAGGCAGTGTGCTCATGGATATGAGTGAACTAAAAGCTAGTTCGTCACCATATTCGTAGCCTACTACACCTGCAAAACAAAATGGCGTTTGGCGAATAGCAAAAGCTCGGAGGGGGTTTGCAGACGTAATTCGGTCATTCATTGCCGACACTACCAAGCTAAAAGACCGGACGATTGGAGCCGTTCGTAGTGACGAAAGAGGAGAGTTCAAAAAAGGGTTTCGACAGGTACTACCGCAACAAGTGCATCCGATACGAGGTGATGATTTCAGAAACACCCCAGTCCAACGGGGTGGCCGAAAGAGCAGTAGGGGTGCATGGAGAAAGCCAACGGCTAGAGTCTATGGGCGGGGGCAACAAGTCAACTATAACAAATTGAAACGTTCCTAACAAGACCGCAGACCCAAAAGAGGTATTGCCCCACGAACTGTGGTGTGAGTCGCCAACAGTCTGAGAGCTATTAACGTGTGTAGAACGACTGGATACGTGAGGAAGCCACCTCGGGGTAGCAAGGTGGAATTCCGTGGAGTAAAATAGGTCGTGCTCAATGGGTTTACCACTGCGCTGGCGATACATACAAGGCTGAGACGCTGAACACACGCTATATCGCCCGTTAAGTGAGCACCTCGACTTCCTGCTTCCTCAAGATGTGTGCGACGCTGGTGGGCGAAACGGAACGGAATGTTGCTTAGTGCAGGTCAGCTTACTCGTCTACAACAGAAGAGCTTTACAGTGACGAATTCGAGACAGCGGTGGATAGGCCCCCTGACGACATAGACCCAAGTGCTAAAGCGAAGAGCGGGAGGCGCAATGGCTAGCACAAACGACGTCTGGAGAGCCAATAAACGTGGAAGTTCTGATTCACAGAAACCCTAACTCCAACGCCAAATAGGCGATACTTCAATGCTCACGATACAGGCCACTACCGCGGCTGCGAGGGCGGCAAGACAGTGCAAAAGCTTGCAGCGTGTACCACAACAAGAGATTGAAGACGACACAGTTTCAGAAGTAATTGGACTTGAGAGTGTTTTGGCAATGCAACCGTTCTTAACGCCGGAAGCACAGGCGAGCGACCTGCCGCGTTTACGGGAGGCATTTTCTCAGCTAATTGGTTCTATCGAGTGAAAGCATGAGCATATTGTACTAAAAGCCGACAATACGTGACTGATTTAAAACACGTCATGGAATCGAATTCACCGTTCCACCAACCGCAAGGTCATAAGCACCTATATTGTGTTCAAACGAAAAGTGGGCGTGGACAGCGATGCGGATCGCTACGAATGCAGACAAGTGGTGAAAGGATTTCGCCAAGTGCCCCGACTGGACAACACCAATGCGTTTGCATCGATGACAACGACCCCTGCTACCATAATAACATCGTTGAATCTGCTGGCAATAAATGGCATGAAACTGATTCTTATTGACGTCGAACATCTATTCATTTAAGCGGCCGTGGGTACGAAGACATACATGAAATCGCCGGAGATGTACGAAGATTTCCGGGAAGCTGTGGTAGAGCTGAGCCGTTTATCATTATGGTTAATACAAGCACTCAGCAACTGGAACACTAAGAGGCATTGGTGGATATATAAAAGGGCAATGAATGACAGGTCCGTGTTCACTGCGCTATCGGAACAGCGACGAATAACAAACGTAATCCTAGTAGTACACATGGGTGACGTTTTGACCTAAGGCAAACGCTCGGCTACAATAAGGCTCCCCAAAGAGGAGCTGGCAACCAAGTTCTAGACCAGAGACCTCAGCGAAGCTGGTTTTTACATGGACCATTGAATCAACCGTAATCTGGCTAAAAGGCCGCCTACGGTAGAGCAACACGTGTACCTTAAGACCATTCTCGATAGGTTCTACATTGATAAAGACAGCACTGTACAAGCGTGGACTCCGACGTTCCTGTCCATGATGAATTGCCCGACGAATACGGAAAACCAAGACGTTACGTGGTAGAAGGACTACCGGGAAGTAATTGGGGCACAAAATGTAGCGAGTATACTGACGAAGCCGGACATTGTGGATGCGGTTTGCAGGGTATACACGTATTGCGATACACGCTGCCGCGCTCATTGGAAAGCGACAAATTAGACTTGGCCGTGGCTACGTGTCACAATGCACGGCATAACCGCTCACCGGCTAAACGGGAAAGACCATGAGATACTGGCATATGCAGACGTGGACTACGCAACGGGTGATTTACAAGGGTATCTCCGTTCTGGGGGGCAACACGCTTGGAATACGGGTGATTTCGTGGTTCTCCCCCATGCATGGGGTGGCGGATATGACTACCATGGAGGGTGAGTGCGTTGAAGTGGAGTATTTGGGTTAGGGTTAGGGTTAGGGTTAGGGTTAGGGTTAGGCACGTGCTATCTGGTTGATTGCTAGCCACCGATTTCCGTTTTTAGATTGATTATATATTGATTTGAGAATTACGAATGATATGTGCCCATTTGAGATTGAGATTACGATGTGTTAAATATTGGATAATATGGAGGTGTGATCCACAGGCGTGGTCGTAGCTTCTTCCGATGAAGCTGTCTTGTACGTGAACTCTTGCCACATAATTGTGTCAGAACGCCAGTGCGGGGCATACCAAGTCGGAATTG
>JBBMKB010099828.1:0-10478 GCA_037833945.1 Alaria marginata | reverse complement strand
GAGTGGGAAAAGCGCGGTTTCGAGTTTTCAAAGCCGTTTGCAAATAGGTTGGCATGTATTATTTTCGTCCTTGTCAGCACGCGGTTCCTCTTTTTGGCAAGCTTTACCCGTGAGCGCCACGGGTGATAACAGCGCCAAGCTACCTTAAGGCTGCGTGCTCGATAACCGCAGCACAATTTGGCCCAAAACATTTGTCTGATTGACGTCGCTTCTCAGCGGAGGAACTACATATATAAAACATGTACTACCTTTGTATTTAACAATACAAAATATTCGACTATAAATAAACCTAGGCCGTGGGACTGTTCGACGGGTTGCCCTTTCGGATTCATCCAAATCGTTGTTTGGCCGAGGCGTAGAGCTCCTCAGGCCAGGAACCTGGGACCATAATAGTGGAGCAACCCATATCGTATCAAGCGTCAAAGATCAGCGCGTACAATCGTCACCTGCGCTGTCATTTCGTCAGACGTAGCCGCGAGGCTGAGGGCCCTGTTGTTGTAGTTGTTTACGTAGCAGCCGATGTACGTGGCACATTTGGCCGAGTCCATTTCGAGGTCTTTGCTAGAGGGGGCTGGCGTAGGGGATTGGGTGGTGTCCGCGCAGAGGTCGCTCCCGATGACGATGCCCGTCAGAAACGACAAGTCGGGACTGTTGCCTTGGTCGTCCGTGTAGCTAGCCGAAACCACGACGTTGTCACCGACGGCCTGACTGCACAGGTCCAGGACAACGTCGAATTCCGTCGCGGTGTCTTCCAGGTCAGGGACGGTGAACGTAACCGTGTTTCCAGAGAACGATCCACCAAAGCTGGCGTCAACAGGGCTGCTGTACTCGACTACGACAGCCGCGTTGGTGGAGGGGCAGGGGATGACCGATCCTCCGTCCGACGACAGGATGCTCTCTAACGCGGCTGCAAATCGTCGAGTTCGGTACACCGTGCGTTAAAATAGTGAAAGCGGAGGCGTTTGTGTTATGGGTTTGGTCCTCTCAGTGATACCGCGCTTTTATGGCTTGCAGCCGTCCACATACCAGCCAGCCGCGCAGTTGGAATTTTGGGGGACGTAGCTGATCTGGGTTACTTGCCAACCGATGCCCATGTACGACATGGTATATATGGTTTTCAAAGTCACGATTTAGCCGTTTTAAATGTGATCGTCTAACAGCATTCCGCCAGGGATAACTATCGGCACCCTTCGTATCTGAGCTCTGGTACCGCGTTTCTATCAGTAGAATCCGTGTCAAGTTTGGGTGCCAATAAATACAAGCGAAATTTGTCAGGGTTAACGTCTCGCCGTAGAAGACAGTTGAATGGATTGGTCGGTAAGGCGTGCTACTCTACGTCGAAGGAGTGCAATGTTGGTTTCCGAGGGTCGTGTCTTAAGAAGAAGAGAAAGCTATATACGCCAGGCCCTGATAACTATGACTAACCAAAAGTGGGAACCGATAAACGATAGCATCGACTAGGTATGGAGCGCATATTACTGTACATACCTGGTGCAGAACACCTCGACATTTCTGTATTTGTTCATCAAATTTAAGATGCACAGTCAGGCGGAAATATGTTCCACGAAACAGGGTTCTTGTATCACAGAACGCGCCCGACACAGGCAATGTAAATGCAGGTTGTAACAGTGTGCGCAGTGCATAAGAGGGAATCCACTCTTGGTCAACACAGCACGAACATTCTAGGTAAAATCGTGTTGTGTTACGTATAAAGGCAAAATCACTGAGCCACTTATTCAGGGCTGACTCAGTGGCTCTTTTAAACGAAGAATAGAAGCATGGGGTTCAAACCCCACCGAGGTCAAGGTTCCCTATTTCTGGAAAAAAGAGGAATAAGTGGAGAGACTCACCCTAAGAAACTCTCGACCGGAAGAGGGTCGAAAGCGGAGTGAACTACTATAACATGGAACTCACGAGAAAAAAACGATAAAAAAGGTAAACCCGGCGTTAGTAGTCATACGAGCTTTGGGCGGGCATTGATCATGGCGGTATCATGTGTAGGCCTATATATATGGTTGATTTACATGATCTCAATCATGCTGCTGTAAATGCGTATTTATCTGTTCCATTTGTCAGCCTCATGGCCAGCCAACAGACGACAAACCTCCACGTCTTCAAGTCTGGTTGTATATTCACGTTTTCTGAGCACTTTGCTCCCGCTCACCATCAAGCGCATCGAAATCGTCGACAGCGAAGAGGTTGGAGTCATTGCCTGCGATCCCGAGAAGCTCTGATTGATCGACGCCAGAACCTGTTCCGAGAATGAGACGAGAAACACAAAGAAAAAATCAACACGGGTCGGGCGACTGGCAGTCGTTGAATTAGTGCACGGGGCGTATATACCAGTTTACCGAGCGTGTGCCACGGGTTACCAACGTAGTACGGCAATAGCGCAGCAGCTGATGTTTAGTGAGACAACACATACCGAGAGAAATTACAACAGGGTAACAGAGTCCACCATCTCCTTACTTGGTGTTTAAGTTTACTCGATCCTGGGTGTGTACAGTTTGAAGGAACCCCACGACAGGGGGTGTACATAATATTGATAAGGTATATGATAGCAAAGCAAGTAGCGAGGTATTGTAAATCAAAACTACCGTATATACCACCACGCATACCTTGGGCTATGTAAATATAGTGAACCGCTAAATATGCTCGTCACCGTGTTCTTCCCTTCCTTGGTGTGTATGTTACACGATAGGACGGGGCACGGAGTGTTTTGGGATTGTTCCGACTCGAACGTGGGGAGGCGGACCACAGCAGGTACTTGGATACCAAGAACAAGTCACGTTTATGGGAGAGGCGTGAGGCCTCCCAGTAACCAAGCATGTATGTACCTCACCGTCGTTGTATTTGGCGTCGGGCATCCGGTGAGAGGGTCACACTCCACCGAAGTGATTCGTTGAGTAAATGGTTGTTCATGTTCTCCCCCTCCCGCATAGAAGCCAAACGATTCGTTTGGAATCCAGACCGTGAACATACTAGTCCTTAAACCAATGCACGCGTTAAATGATTCCACCAACTGACAAATGCAACGATAGAGGTGCGCCCGTTTTTTTCTGGGGACTCTGATTTTGAGGCGCTCTTAACCTCACCCACCCACCAACTGATGTTTGAGTAAGCTGAAAGTGCAACCCGACGAACAAACAAACCCATGCGGCCTAAGGTGTACAAAAATATCTGATTGAAAAAACAAGGAGTTTCCGACGATTTTGGGTTAAGGCGCCCCGTCATTCAGAAACAAAAAAGCCAAACAGTGCTACCTCTATCGTAGAACCCGTCAACTGGTAGTTCCTACCTTCAGCAGCTCAACCGGTCAGGGACGTCTGACCCCAAAAAGTGCAACGCCAACAGTGAAATGACTCGGAGGGCATATCTCTAGTTGTTGGGCTGGGATGTAACAGTGATAATCACAAACTCTATAGCGATTCATCTCACGGCAGGGCTTGCAAATGTTTGGGCCGAACGGTTCTGACCGGCTGAGCTCTTCGAGTGAGGGAACCACAGGTCGGTGTGATACATTGCTTTCGAGTGTACCTGGAACGGTTTGAAGACTAGCGCATAGAAATGTTGGTTGGATGGCCCGGACGAACGTCTTCAAATATGTGTGTCTAGTGAGGTATTGAGCTGCTGACGTTAGGGGTTCAGGAACCAAAGGGTGCACGCCTACCGTGGGATGCCCCAAGCTACTACAGTAATGTAGACATGTTATGCTAGTATTAAAATGATATTTTAGCTCAACCGGGCTATACCGTACCTGATATACTCCTATCACAGCAGACGCGTTCTACGATAGAGGTAGCACGTTTTGGCGTGTTTATGTTCTGGATAACGGGGCTCCTTAACCCAAAGTTACGAAATGTCATGCTATTTTTGCCATATGCTTTTTTGGTATAGATGGGCCACGAGTGTGCTGATCTGACTTTACCTTCAGTTTGCATAAAACCAGCTGTTCGGTGAGGCACAGAGTTCTTTAATTGAGGAGCTTCAGAAAAAAAATAGCTGCTATTTACACTATTAACACTATTAACACCTTCATCGTAGAATGCGTCTGCCGTGTCTGCCGTAGTGTGTTTTGGGTAGTTGGGTAGCAAGCCCGCTGACAGGTAATTCGACCAAATGCTTCAGCACAGCATGGTATATCTTCCACGACGGCTTCAAATTTTCCAATGTTCGCGATCATACTATTAATATCACACTGCAAAAACGATCTCATACAAATTACTCGTGCGCTTGTTTTCTCGCGCTCAAGCAGATTCACCTGCCTTTGGTTCAACTGGCGTTTCTACTACTATGTACATGTATGCCCCTAAACCGGATGGCCATACAGTGGGTAGACCACTACACCACTAACGCTAACCGCGTATTTTCGCGAACAGACAACACCTGCCTCCGGACGTACTTTAGATACAGTAGTACAGCAGAAGCAGACGCCGACGCGTTCTACCATAGAGATAGCCCTTTTGGGCTTTGGAATTATCTAGATGTAGGGTCTCCTTAACCCAAACCCGGCGGAATGTCATTCATTTTTAGCAATCTCTTTTTAATTTGTATACCTAGGCTGCGGTCTTGTTCAATAATGGGTTGAACGTTTTCGTTCACTCATAATCAGTTTTGGGTGGAACATAGAGCTCCTCATGTTAGGAGCTCAGAAACTTATTGCTGCACCCCTACCGTATGATATATCTACCGCAGCAAGTGTCCACCCACCTACTCCCACGGCGAAGACAACGATGCCTTCAGCCCTGGCGTCGTCCGCCGCAGTTTCCGGGACGTCGCTGCTGGCCCCGTCCGTGATGACGATCATGATCGACGCGCTTGCAGGATTCGTGAGGAGAATCTGGATGCCCTCGTTGATCCCCATGGCTGTCATTGTGCCCCCCCGCGCTTGACTGTCCGCGTCGACGAAGTCGTTGAAGTCTTGGGAGGAGTTGAACGTGGCAGAGGAGATCACGCTGCTGGAGTACTGCACGTAGGAGGCCTCCCCGCCGTTCACGAAAAGGTTTCTGCTGGCGAACGCGGCAACGGTCTGCTTCGTGAAGTTCTTCTCGACCTCGAAATTTTCGACAGAGATGCTGCTGGACCCGTCGACAATGAGCGCAAGATTGACCTGTTTTATGGCGAGAAAACACGAAACATACGACGTGTGGGTGAGGAACACAAAGTGCACCGTTATATCGACTTCTACACGTTGTTTCGCGTTGTTCGAGAAACCCACGTGTCTGAAACCTATCGTATTTTAGGAAGGGGCTAAGACCAAACGAAAAAAAGCCGGAAAACAAACAAACAAACAAACAAACAGTTTTCTCCTAAAATTCGTCTTGTCATCAGCGATCCCGTTTGTTCTAAATTCTGAATTTGTTTGATCGTTTTCTCGTTTTGGTAGCCTGGCCCCTGGCCGCGTGCTTATCATGGGATAAAATATTCCATCCCACACGAATATTGCCAGGGCTAGGGTTACTAACGGTAAAATGGGGAGTCGTCCCACGATATGGGTGCAGCAATAAGTGTATGAGCTCTTGACGTGAGGAGTTCAATATCTCACCCGAAACATCACTTCCAAGATTTCCGTTCGCGCAATCCGATCAACATTTCTTTCCGCTAGTCATTAGACAAATTATTTCGTGAAATGATCATACCAACAGGTAGTTCCTCACTACAGGAGGTCAACTGGGCAATAACGGTTTACCCCAACAAGTGCACCCTCTATCGTGAGATGACTCTGGGGGGTTCTCCCATTTCAATCTACTGGGTAAGAGAGGTGGCCCTCGTCTTCACTAGAAAGGTTGGCCGACTCGCGACAATAGCTCTCCCCCTCACGGAAAATCATTGGCACCAACGCGTTACGTAGGCCTAGCGCAAGAAATAAATCACATGACGGTTGAAATTTCGAAACTGAACAACACAAAAACCGCCCCCCAAAAGAGAGCCTCCTACGGCAGGCCGCTCTGGTTCCTAGTTCGCATACCGTGTAGGGTGGGTTATAGAGCCCGTCGCGTGTGGAGCTGACAAACGGTTTTAGACTAGACCTGCGGTTTGAGGGATGCCTCTGTGTTTCCTGCCTAGACTCGGTCACTGGCGCAAGTGCCGCGGTACCCGACTCAACCGACTACCGTCAAACGCGATGTTCGTAAGCGTAGCTTAACATCCAGTTCCATAACACTCCGAACTGCTAAACCCGAGAGCATATGCTAAACGTACAAGCGCGATTGCCTCTCACGTGCTGAGAGGTGCGGTGCAAAACGTCAAGCCCCCTACCACACTTTCGACGCCGTTTAGGTTGCTGCCTCCTACGGCAGGACGCGTCCACGTTGTCACCTTCGCGAAGCCTAATTGTTCTGCGTATGTTTCATAATTTTCGAGCACATACGCTGGCGCCGACTTACCGTGTTCGCAGCCACAGACGTCTGCCCTTCCAGGGTGAACTCGATGGAGGCTTGGGCACAGGGACACGCCGATGTGACGTTTGCTTCGGTGACTTGGACGCACGATTGGCCCACCGCACCGGTCAAGGTCAGAGCGCTCAATGCGACGACCAGGCATTTAGTTGAAAGCATCATTGCGTCAGGGGTTGGTTCTTGATTACGCCAGGTAGATATTTATATAGGTTGCAGGCCAACTTGAGGGGGAGTGGAAGGGGTGTGGTGGTTGTTGTGGGTGTGTGTGGGTGGGGTGTGTGACCGCCAGCTGTGATGATGTGAGAAGTAGAGTCTGTTATCGCCTGACGCAAATTGATTGATAGGCTTGAACGTGGAACGCAGCGGGTAAACCTGAACACGCTACCGGTGATGTTTCTCCCATTAATCCCCCCGAGGCAGTCGATCTTACCACATGGTAGTTTAGAAGCTGGTTGGGGACACACTGTGAACAAGACGAAGTGGGCTACCCCTACGTTGCCCGACCATAAAACTAAGGTTCTTAAACTGAAATGCCGCTATATAGACATGATGACACAGGTAGATGCGCGTTGGAGACGACCCCCGAACGTAATGATACCGGCTAAACAATGACCTTTACGGCCACCGTGTTCACCGGTAACAATGGGGACCCCGGCAAACCTTTTGTATAGCACTTCCGAGTAATTCGTGGCCGTCTAAATCGGCAAGAACATTCCGGAAACATTTGATATTTCTTCTAATTTGACGCACAGTTTATAAGGGATCAAGATTGAACCTCCCTTTACCCGTGAATCTTTGCTGAAAAGTAAACATAGACACATTCTACTATATATAGTACAGGTTCTCCACATGTTTTCTGAAGCTCGTCACTGGAGGAGCTCTATGCCTCACGGAAAAACAAAAATGATATTTGAGCAAACTAAAAGTGCAATCCGACGAACAAACCCTTGGCCCATCTTCACAAAAAATAAACATATTGCAAAAATGGAAAGACATCCCGACGAATTTGGGTTAAGGAGCCCTGCCCTCCAGAATTTAAACCGCCAGGAAGTGCTACCTCGATCGTAGATCAAGGCCGTACTCTTATATATACCATATGGGACCGATTGTGGGTGATCCGTTGATAGAGGTCATGTAGAACGCGGACATATTCTTCTATACTGATATACCTTATGGGACCGATTATGGGTGATCCGTTTACAAAGGTCATGACCTCCACTGTCGTATTTCTTTCATTTGCATATTAAAGTGTATTATAAGAAACTGTGCGTGCGGTTACTCCGAGGAACCCTACGACGGGGCACGCACGACTGTGGCTGGCTCGGAGATCGCCAACTTATGATTTATCTTAGAATACGCCAGCTGCCAGTACGCTAAGAGTTTACCAGGATGTTTTCACCGTAGCTGCTGACCGTTGCAAGCTGAGTAATACTCTGGCCGCGCGTCTGTACAGACTTGCAGTACATTATTCCTCTTTTGAAGGTTCGGTCAATAACGCTCCTAGAAGCTGCCAGGGCGAGCTTGATAACTTTAGCAACTTAGGTAGGGCAATTTATGTCCGTGTTGATTCTTCGCACCTATATTATATTTCCCAGCCATCCCAGGTTGGGGATGCGGCAATACGTTTCTGAGCTCCTGACATGAGGAGCTCAATATCTCACCCGAATCATGACTTCCAAGGTTTTCGTTCGCGCAACCCGATCAACATTTCTATTCGCTAGCCCCAAAATAAATACACCCGTAAAATGATCATAGAAACCGGAAGCTCCTCGCTTCAGGAGCTCAACCGTTTAGGGACGTTTGACCTCAAAATGTGCAACCCCTACCGCGGAGTGACTCATCCCGTATAGAGGGGGACAAGACCTGACCAAACGTTTGGAACCCTATTCCTCGGGATACGCTCGTACCAAAATGAAAACATTACAACATTCATACAACCTAAAAGGATACCGCGATGCCGAGTGCGAGCTGCCAACATTTTAGTATCATCATGAAGCTGACAATGCGCAGCACGCATTGGCTCCAATCTCTACGTCGTTCACGCGTAAACATTAATTGCAAGACAACAATAGAAAGACACCCAGATATTTGCGGCCTTATGCTACAAGACAAATATTAATACAATCCTAGGACGATTCCATGGGGAATGGTGCTGATGCTACACATTGAAAACACATCGAGGTGGCTTCGCCGTGCAATGCCAACCGCGATGAATGCGATGACGAACATACGTAATCGCCAGCACATCAGACTATCTGCGAGCGAAACAAACACAACAATAACAAGAATGAAGATGAGTGAATAACGTTGGAGCTCCCTTAAGGGGCCTCCTCGGTCATAAAAAGAAAAGAAAACTTGCGTGTTGAAAAATATATTTTTATCGTCTTTTTTACAGCAGCAATCCTATTTTTTTGTATAATAACAACATACCAGTACTCTTTACGGAACACGGCATAGCTCCAGTTCTAATGCTCAGACCGCCCACCGACCAATGTTAAGCTTGTTCGTTGTAGTCTATGAGAGGTGTTCGGGCTCTTGGATCTGCAAGGGGGCGTAGGCATTGCTGTGTTTGCATCACGAAACGAAAGTGCTCCGCAGCAAGACTTTTGATCGTTTCGGAGCTCCTGTTTGGTATCTACACTCTGCTGTGGCAACGTAGGACGTAACAGACGGTCGAACCAGAGACCTCGGTGGGTTCACCTACTAGTGCTCGGCGTCCTCGTCATAAATCTGAGTTCAAACAGTATCAGCAGCCGGAGAAGCTGCCCTTTTTCTAATTCGTCTTTGGGTACAAGGGGTATGGCGAGTCGTTTTAGAGTAAGAGGCACTTTTCGGGATGAAAACGGCGTCTGATCGATAGACCTTTCGAGACAAATATGATGACCATAACCTACGCTCTTGAAACTTCTCAAGTGTCGGCGGTCTGAGCATTGGAACCAGAGATAGTATAGCAGCTGAAAATAAAAAAACGGATTAGTTTTATATTTGCTCTGATTTGTTTTGTCCGAAGAGGCCCCTTGACCAGTAGAGCTTCCTCCACTTATTCGAGAATATGGTTGAGGCATGCACTGTTCACGAGACGAAGTGGGTTAACCCTACATTGGTTGATTGCCTTTGATTGGGTTGGGGTTAGGGTTAGGGTTAGGGTTAGGGTATAGATGATGCAATTGTTAAATAAACCATTTTCTCGAATACATACGATATATACATGGTAAGGTAATCCGTAAAGCATTCCGGGAAATGGAATATTGTTTCTTGTTTTTGAAGTATTATGGGTGTTCCGTTGAAGCTGATAATCCCACCCATTATCGGATGACTTTCATAAGCATACTTGTAGCAATAGTATATAGACTATGTGTGCGTTACGTAATGTATGAAGTGCTTTACGGAGGTATCACCTGTTGTATATCGGATGTCGATATTCATAGTTACCCCGTCCACCGCTACGCGTGTGGACGTGCGTCTGTCTCCGGCTTGTACGGAGATTCCTGATGAGTAACCCTGTGGACCATATTGCCACATGAAATGAGAGGTTGCGGTTTCAGCTCATACAACATGTATTACTCGTCAGGGCACGCACGTATGTACGTTACTCTGTCCTCCCTACACCCTTTGAGAGGATGCCGTGAGGACGAGCGCGAGCTTTGAATTATTCCTGGGTTCGTTTTTCCTTTTCAGGATGGTAAGCTTCAATGCTCAACGTGCGTCGGTCACTCAAAGCCACTGAGTCTCAGATACTAGAATATAACCCAGGGAAGCGCGCAGCGTAAGACTACATATAGACCAGGTGGCGTACGGGGATTTGGATGCCGTACACCCCCCCCCGTAAAAACCTTGAAAAAATAATTTTTTAACATTGCTTTTTTTTGTTTTGGGTGTTGTTTACAGGGCCAAAGAGGCGTTTGCAAGCATTGTTTTACGTATACTCGGTATATCATACCTGGTGGTGAGGGGTGTTGTGGTGATAAGCTGCTTGGTTAGGTGCTGTACCGTCCTGTCGTATACGGGCATGGGTGCATGCTTGCATACCTGATATGCACCCGAAGTTGAGCATGGTTTTGCCGTTCTTCGGCCCAGCCA
>JBBMKB010099817.1:0-10478 GCA_037833945.1 Alaria marginata | reverse complement strand
ACTCCTGGCATAACGATGGTGACGGAGAGGCTTCCGGCGATGTTGGCGGTGTTGTCGCTGGTGTCGATGCTGGCGAGGTTTCTATCGGCGGTGGTCCTGATGTTGTTGGCTGTACCATATACCAGGTAAGGAAACATACGGCAATGACAGAAGCCAGGGTACACGAGGGGCGCAAAATAAGGGTCTTGGTTAGCCATGAAGCCAGTAGCGCGCCTTCCTTCTCTCCCACAGGGGAGATATTCCATTGCGTAAAAAAATACAAGACGCTTTTGCGAGCGGACAGCTCGAGGACGGGGATGTTTGCGAAGTCGCAGGCGACGCGATGCGCTATCAAGGCGTGTGGATATGTTTCTCCGCCGCGTCGGCAACTCGTACGATAGACGCAAAGCGTCTCTTCGCCAAGGCAAGGCTGTGGTACGGACGGTATCGTCATGATACTGCCATCCGACATTGCCAAAGCCTTATCGTGACTACAATATCATTGCACCCAGCGAGAGGGGGTACTATCATACAAGGGTTCCCGTGACCCGATTGAAGAATAGAGTACACCACACAAACAGCATCGACCGTCCAAGTACTGCTGCGGATGGATTCAAGTTTTTGCGCTCTCAACTTTGGCTACGGCGTAAAAGGCGCCGGGTCGAGATTGTAACATACCTGCTGCTCTGCCTCCATCTCGATGTGATCCGCCGACAACACCCTGAACACCGTAACAGCCGCCACGACATAGAATACTCCAGCCACAAGAGCAGAGTTCGCGAGGGTCCAGGCCAGCTCCACCAGAAAGAGTACAGCGGACCATGTGTTTGCCGCTAAGATCTTCCCTAGCAGGAGCAGGGAGAGCCATGTGGTTTCCCCGAAGAGGCCGTCCAGGACCTGCGATGACGTCACCCCCAGACACAGAAGGACCCAACAGCCCGTCCACGCGGATGTGCCTGTTTTCTGATCGTAAGTGGGAGACCGGAAGTGGGACATCCACCCGAATGTGGCAATCCCCCTCGCTACTGCCAACACCCACGGTTTCAGCTGGAAAGCAATGGCGGTGAAGTTCAGCGCGCCAGGAGCAGTCCCCTGCCGAGTCGGATTCCCGTTGGACGATGTCGAGATGGGCAAGAGAGGGAGAGAGAGAGGGGGGGGGAGGGAAAAGAGGGGGCAGTGTCGGCAAGGGAGATACATAAAGTCGCAATCTCGTATGCGGAAACGAGATTTGGAGGCTCGCGAAATGGTCGATGTACTTACTGACAGCAGGATCGGGAAAGGCGATGCAGAAAGCGGGGGCAAGCTATTGAGGCCGAATCGGACACAACAGTAGTGACTTGCACCCACGTATGATACGGGTATGGTCTACGGTCTAGACGCATTCTACGATAGAGGTGCAGGATTTTGTTTCTGAAGCTCCTCACTTGAAGAGCTCTACGCCTCACCGAAAAAATGATCCTGAGCAAACTGAAAGTGCAATCCGATGAACAAACCCGTGGCCCATCTATACACAAAAAAGCATATTGCAAAGATAGAATGACGTTCCGACGATTTTGGGTTAAGGAGCCCCGTCATCCAGAAAGTAAAAACGCCAAAAAGTGCTACCTCTATCAGGGAACGCGTCTCTACGCGTGGCAAATTTATTCCAGTGACGCGTGTAGTCATAGCTAATGAAGCGCACACGGTGGTTAATATTTTAGATTAAACAAAACAGATTCGCGACCGCAAAGGCGGAGAAAAACTCCATACTTCAATACTGAAGTCAAGTAAGTATGTGAAAATCCAGCCCCAAAAAATCAAAATGCAAGGCTCTGGGTAAAATCAACCCAACATCAGCCATTTCGAAAAGCTCGTAAATATTTCCCGATGCCGTCTCCCTCAGGAGATCGAAATATATTAAGCTCTTCAAGTAAAGTATCTGGTGCATGAATCAGTCAAAGCTTACCCCCCCCCTATACTACGTATGTATGCAGTATCGAACACGCCTTGCACTGCAGCATGCGGCGAGAGAGAAGTGCCTATATACAGCAGAATTACCGAACGGTCGAAGTTTACCTGCCAGATCTTCTCCGGAACAACGTCAACCACCTCGTGTTTCCAGTAGGCAGCCTCCAGTTGACGGGCCACCTCTTCTCGCTGCCTGCGGACCTCCCCTGCCTCACCCCCTCCGTCCCCCAAACCACCATCGTCCGGACACAAAGTCCTCGTCCGGGTTTGCGAAGACATGAGTGGGGGGGGTGACCGACGTTGTGTAGCATAGACAAGGAGGTGGCTTTAGCAGTCGAGAAAAACACAAAACATACCAGATAAGGTGACAAACATGCCACGAAGTTTGAGTTACGTTTTGTGCTCCTCATCTATCGTTTTCAAACGACAAACCCACTATCAATACCTGATCGTGGCCACCAGACGAACCGTTGGCCACTCAATACTATAAAACGTATGGTTGGTTCGCCCCTATAACAGCGAGAAAAGTGAGGTACCAGGTGGTCCCCTGTTTTTGCCCATATCTCCGTCAATTTCGTCTGTATATGTTCCAAATACAACAGACCCCGACTATTAATAGAACATCATGAGCTACCCAAATCAGTGGTAACACATGCTTTTCAAATAAATATTTAAAAAACAAATGCACCGGCCGGAAATAATAACGAACAAACCATTTTAGTGATTTTCAAGAATAAACGGCAAGGAACACCATAATTCCAAAAATATGACATCTTAGAAACCTTCGCACGCTGACGGGGGTATTGTCATCATCGTTTTCATGTTTGGAACAACATGCCCCACCTCGCGCACAGTCGAACAAGATTATCGGGAAATGCTGGAAACTTCCGACGAGATGGCAGGTGCATGGTGGGTATCGTATAAACCTCCTGGCACCCAGGTGTTTCGCTTGAGCTCCGCCCAACCATGTTGGCTACCCGAGGTTGCTTGCAAAGCAAACGATAACAAACACTGTATTACCCCACTATCATACGGTCAGGGTTCTGGGACGAAAACAACTTTACTCAGCATTCTCTCGGTTAAGTTAGGTTTCCGCCAGCCACGCATGTTAGTGTGAACGGAAGAGGCTCTTCCAGCCAGAGCCGAGAGAAGCTGATACTCCTAGGAGCTACTTATACCGAAATAGTCCACTTTTACCACTGCAAAAAACATTTCACACTAATGCCAAGTAGCTTGTCCCGAAGACTAAGGGTGCAGTACGGCGTTGATCTAAGCTCAGAGGAGAGGAGAGGAGGAGAAAACGTCAAGAGCAAGATGCCCAAAACATCAATTCAGGTTTTCCCCTGTTTCGACCATTAAATAGCCAACGTCAGGCGATGCGTGATCTCTGCCAGCACTATTTGTGAGGACCAAACACGTGAAATTAGTGTGAATTTTGTAAAGGGCATGACATCACGTCGCTTTGGGGCAATAACGCACAAAAATAACATGTTTCACAAAAATTCCTCACCGACGTGTCAGCCATGACTAGAGTTCAAACAAAATTACAATTGCGATACCCACCATGCACCTGCCATCTCGTCGGAAGTTTCCAATATTTCCCGAGAATCTTGTTCGACTGTGCGCGAGGTGGGGCACGTTGTTCCAAAACATGAAAACCGTGATAACACCCCCCCCGTCAGCGTGCGAAGGTTTCTATATAAGATGTCATATTTTTCGAATTATGGTGTTCCTTGCCGTTTATTCTTGAAAAACACATGCTGTTTTTGCGCCTCTGATGTATGCTCCATAGGCTTTTCTTCCTCGCGCCGAATCTTCAGCGCTGGTTGTGTGGGTTCCCCCCACCACGGTGTCTTGTCAGACAGAGGATTTCCCTCGCACCCTCGCGCCGGTTCTGGTGCCATGGTCGTGTGGACTGCCCCCTACCACGATGTCTGGTCAAACTGAGGCTTTCCCTCGCGCTGAGCCTGGTACCGCCATGGTTGTGTGGAACCCCCCTGCCGACCTGTCTCCTCCATTGGACGGCAAGGTTATGACAATATCTTGGTGTTGTTACAGGTCCACCCACCTTGGGAGCGGTGTTCGAGCGGCGAACAGGTGAGCGGTGTTGCGAAACACGCGTTGCGAAACGCGCGTCACCTTTTCACCGCTCGAACATCGCTCGCAACGTAGGTGAACTTGTAACAACACCAAGATGTTGTCACAACCTTGCCGTCAAATCGAGGAGGCAGGTCGGCAGGGGCAGTCCACACAGCCATGGTATTACCCTCGGCGCGAGAGAAAGCCTCTGTTCGACAAGACACCGTGGCGGGGGGAACCCACACAATCATGGTACCAGAACCGGCGCGAGGATGCGAGGGGAACCCTCTGTCCGACAAGACAAGGTGGCGGGAGGAACCCACACAACCAGCGCTGAAGATTCGGCACGAGCAAGGAAAGCCTGTGGACCATACATTAGAGGCGCAAAAACAGCATGGTCGTTGGGGTTGTGGGAAGAAATGCTCAACTTCGATTATTGTTTTGTCACGATCGCCTACCAGATGTTCGGTGGCTAATGCTACGGACGAGGAAAAACCCTCTTGACAGACACAATACCATACCTTCCAGTTACCTCGGATTGGGCGCCTTCCACGGCCATCGCTGCAATGTGAACATGCAGTATCTTTATATCGTTGCCGCCCATGATAAAACATAACGTTCAATTGCACGTGGATGGAACGCCTCTTCTGGGTGTTAAAGCAGAAGGAAACGAACCGCACACCCCTTTTCTACCCAACGGTTGAAAAAGCAAGCTACTACAGTAGGCCTTAATAATATAGAATATAAATATCGGTTTGACAGCGCGGATCTGGTATATCCCAAACAGCCCACGTATCGAGACATATCACAAAAAACGGGCACTGTCTCGTCGATCACGCCACAGACACACCCACCAAAACAAATTCTCTATGGGGACGTGATCAGTACGATGGTGCCTAAATGATAAAAGAAGCAAACAAGGGGAAACAAGAAAGAGAGAATAGAAAGGAAAAGAAAAGAAAGAAAGAAAGAAAGAAAGACCAAGAAGAAATTACAAAATAGAACGGGAACAAAGAGTACAGAGAAACAGAAAAACCAGTTCAGAGTAAAATAAAATAAAATGAGAAACAGAAAGAAAATAAATGAAACGAAACAAAACAAAAAACAAAGAAAAAAAAGAAAATATCAGATTTGATAAAGGGGTCGCAGAGAATAAAACGAGGGTAGGAATATGCGAGACTTTTTCTTTCGGGTATACCGTATTCACGACAGCACGAACGTGCATCAAACTACATCTGTCACAAGACCTAATGACAATCCAGCAACCGAACCCTCGTCACCGAAAAGGCTTGCGATTCACCCGCAGAACTTTACAACCATCGGCACGGGCGGTACGCAATACAAAATTGTCTTCGAAAAAATTAGCAGGATGTATACAACTTAGCGCAGCTCCGAGAAATGGTTGGCAGTGCACACCAAGTCCTCGTTTTACAGCTCCATTTCAAGAGATTTTCCCAGGACGTCGGGGTTACGGGCATAAGGTTAGCGTTAGAATCAGCCGTGTTTCAACCATTCTGTCCACGCTGGGCCAAGTCGTAAAACACCGTTTGAATGTTTTTCACCAGTTTATGATTTCAAGGGTAAAATCAACAGCCGGACCGGGTGTTTGCTGTTCACCTGATCGTTCCAACTGCTTGCAGGCTCGTCGCTAGCAGTGCAGTACCCGGTGGGGTAGGGCGCGATGGGGCAGGTGTATTCTTCGAACAGGGATGTGGTTTTGACCGAGCTATCCCTATACCGAGAAGGCGGACATTTCTAGCGAGGGAGTTCGGAAGGTGTGCGTGGGCGGTGATGCCCCTTCTCCGCTACTATGTACCACTCTGGACTGAAGTACAATACTCTTTGGGCTATCCACACTGTTAATAATACAAAACGGTCTGTATATTTCCGACCAGCGTGGCACTGCTGTAGCAATGCTTTCATCGTGTATACCTGGTACATACAATACGTTTGCACATGAAATTCGCGGTCCGCCCTTTACTTTACTGGTTTAGCCACGTCGTACAGCGGCGTTGAGGTACGAGCAGCACGCCCTACGAGACGAAGAGTTTCGAAACGCGTCTACGAGACCTCTACCGGCTCTTCTTGGTGCATGCCACGGTATCATACTACAGGTGCACCAAATGCTTCTGAGGCTCTTCCTTTGACAACCTCCATACTCGACCAAAACAACTACCACCAGCTTTGTTGGAAACTGTACTGTAAATGCTTAAGCCGGTGAAGAAAAACCCGTGCCCTACAGTAGGTAGCTCAACAATGATACGTATCGTACGATGTTGTAAACCATAAATGCGATTCCAACGATATCGGTCGTTAATAGCTCCTCTGGAAATAAATAAATAGGTCATAAGCCCCATCAGTAACAATACATGTGGCCAAAAAAACGCTACTAATACGAACCTCTATCGTCGCGCGTGTCCCTTGATAACTGTCAAGGTTACATACACCCAAAAGGTACGTTTGGGTCTAAAGGCTGATCGCCCGCCTACGCGAACACGCGCTCCGGACACCGCTCACCGCTTCTCCGCACGAACACCGCGTGGAAGGTAGGTCCACCTAAGTGCTGTCACAAGCTTGCCGTCTACAGGGAGTTCCATCTGCTCCGAAGAGGCCCGCCGCACCAACGCGCCAGGCTCGACGTCCGAAATAAAGGGCTGCAGTGGAATACCACCATCCGAGAACCCCATACGAGACACCTCGGCCCGAGGACTCCACAAGACCAAAGCTGAGGAGTCAGCGCGAGGTAGAAAAACCTGTGGAGTATTAACATCGGGGGTGCAAAACCAGCATGATCGAAAGGGTTGTGGGAAGCATTATTATCGGTTTCGAGGATTGTTTTGTCACGATCGACTACCAGATGTTCCGTGGCCGCTGCCGACCTGAAAGGCACCCACCCGCTCGGCACACAGCATACCGGTAGTATTTGGGGGGCACCTCGGAATCGCGGCCCTCGCTGCGTTTGGAACGTGCAGAGTTTCTTTGTCGCTGCCGCCCAGGCAAAAGGCAATGTTGAATTGCGCGAAGAAAGTGAAAGGCCTCTTACGGGGGTAAAAAGGAGGAGGAAACTAACCACACCGTTATTCCACCCACAACGCCCGCCTACAGTATCTACATACCGCAAGCACAGCAGAACAGCCTGCAATCGGTCGCAATCGGCCTTGCACAGAGCAGCAAAATAAATGCAGCAGTACGTTCGTGTCGACCAGATTGCGGCAACTCAAGCAAGCAGACAAGACAAAAGTGTCGCCGAGAGCCACCATCTATCGTACCAGGTGTTTTTTTTCCGAGTTTTTGTTGTTGTTGCTGTTGTTGTTTTTTGAACATTACGTTATTACGAAAACAACAACAACAACAACTAACTGATTACATTGTTTCCAAAGTACCGCTGACATTCAGCCCTGTGACGGACCGCCATCTAGACGCAACATACTGTTTTTAGAATGGAATATCCTGGGGTGTGCACTGACGTGACGCCCATTCCAACTGCAAGAAGCCGATACTTTTGTTTTTCGTTTTGTGTTTCCGTCTGTTTTTGTACTTCGTACATATGATACGTACCAAGTACCCGGTACTACTGTAGTATGATATTACAAGGGCTCCGCTCCGCGGGTGGCTGAGGTACCGGTATGTACGTGTGTACCTGTGACCTGTGACCCAATTTTTTTTTTTTCGTTTTTTTTTCGTTTTTCCTTTGTATTTTCGTACGATACGTGTAATAGTACAAAGGCTCCGCCCCGCGGGCGGCTGAGGTACCGGTGTTAGCTAACCGGTATGCACGTGTGTACCTGAGACCCACACTACTCGTTTTTGCTTTCTTCAATGATTGTCGTCTCATCTTCATGTTTTTTGTTTTTCGTTCGTTTTTTCGCAAGTTACACCCGTATTACTGCCGATCAGAACGTGACATCGCCAGCAAGCACATAACATAGGGCAATCAGCTCTGCACACGTAGCTCTTGGCATTATCAAGTCGCTAGTTGCACCAAACCATGAGCCTCTTCTTTCTGCCCCCTTCGCATTTTGTTGTATTCTTCCTATTGTACGAACCGCGAGCGTAAGCGGGCGGCGTCAGCCGCCCGCGGAGCGGAGCCCTTGTACATATATACTAATTCGCAAAACTAATCGAATCGTGTTTCGGGGAAATCGAGTATTAATAGTTGGGGTTATTTTTTTTGTCACAATTTGTATCTTCTGAATTTCGACGATTTTGGACCACTGTATATAGCACCCCATAGCCGATGTGCAGACCTGCTCCGTTGAAAAAGTGCGGACGGCCGATCTGGAGAGAATCACAAGCTGCTGTGGATTCAACACTAATTGCCGGTTACACGCACACGCTCTCTGCTGAGCGCCCAATTGTTGAAGGTCGAAATGCAGCGTGCTAAGAATGCGGCGGAATTGACTGCACCGAAAAAGTATCCACCAGGTAGAGGTTAGAGTGAGCCGGAAATCCCCCGCGGCGCCTACCCATGATGCTCAATGTGGCCACCAGACGAGCGCCCACGGTACCTCTAGCGGGTTCGACAGCTACTGTAGATGCACGCAGCAGTGGTGCAATACAAAGATGCCAAATGACAGGAGACATGCCAAGCAACTGGCAAGGGAAAACGCGGGCTGTCAAGGCTGCAGAGCGGAGTGTTCCACACGAAAACCTACCGTAGTATCACAGTGCGGCGTCAATCAAGGAAAATCAAGGCACATTTATTTGCTGGTTGTCAAGGGGTGAAACTGCTGCCTCCTGACATATTTGGCTGCATATACGACGTGGGTACTGCTGAAGCTAGACTACACAGCAGCAGCAGCAGTAGGCGCTGAGGGAGCACGAGTCGTCTCAATTACCAGTAAAGGTCTGCAAACGAAATATGAATAGCAGCTTCTATCATACGAGTATGGCACAGTATGGTCCGGCTAAAGGCACACATCTCCTGGTAACTTCACGTTCAACTACCGGTAAGTAACAATCGTAAGGATCGTACCTGGCACCTCACATACAACATGGAGCGCGGTACAGCAGTGCACACCTTCTTCTGGGTGGAGATGACCGCTTGGGGCCACTCCTTGGTCTTGGCGAGCGCGGGGCTGAAACTCCCTCCGCACGTAGTCCTTCTCAGTGCTCGGACAGCCAAGCTCTCGTCAAGATCCCCCAAAGGGTCTCAGAAGGAACCCGTGCGAGTATGTAGAAGTTTGTCCTGGTGTTCATTGCGCAGCTTTGCAAACTTCCGCCCGAGCCAGCGACATCATCGTCCCCAGCGATCCCTCCCTCGATTAAGCGCACCATGACGCCTCGGGGCACAGGCAGACCTCCAGGTCGAGGCTGGGTGCGCTGTGGCGTGGCAGCATCTGCGGGGCGGCGCGGCGGAAAAAAAATGAAACACATCACCAAACATGTTACGAAACCCCTGATTTTAAATTTTCATTTTGAATGGAATTGAGATTTGTTTTTTAGATTGCCTGCTCCATCCCCCTCGGGGGGGCAGTGCCGGCGGATACTTACTGCGGTACTACAGTGCCACAGCCGGTATGCTGGTTCTTGCTGAACCGGCTTTCCCTTTCATCCCTTTTGTCCCTTTCTTATTTCCTATTTATCCTTTTGCTTTGCCTCTTCATAGAGGATCGGACACAAGGCTCCTATTTTAAGATGAGTTTTTTTAATTACTCTGTAGACAACCAACCAGGCAAGCCACCAAGCAATAAACCAGCAGTCCATCTTCGCTTTTATCCAGGGCTCTCAACGCACACGGCACCAACGGCAGTCCCGACGGGTCCCTATCATATGCACGCACACATAATAGCCAACCCTTCTCGTGCTGGTTTTGCTGTGAGTCGTTGAGAGTTCGTCGAGGCAGGTGCGGCAACGTGTGTTTTTGCAGGCATTGCTGGGGTGCATATACAACGAGTACGGCTTTCAAAACCTAAAAAAAAACTTAACGGGCGTTTGTTTCTTTTAATACAGTTTTACCGAGACAGATAATTATGCTGAAAATAACGAAAAACGTGAACTACGTAATGCTCCTGCAGCTATTTTCAGGAAGTTGATCGACGAGATGCACGCACAGCGACGCTGACCCGGCCCTGGCCTCGTGTGCCCTGCTGCTGGTGCTGCTGTTGATACTACCGCTGCTACTGCTATTGCCTCTGCTTCTGCTGCTACTGCTATTGCCTCTGCTTCTGCTGCTGCTGCTGCTGCCGCTGCTTCGATTAGTACAGTGTACCGACATGTTTTTTCTCCGAAAACAGAACGCAAATATCAAACATCGTGTACAGATGTTCGTTTGTGTTGGTTTGTCCAATTCGAATCTACCAGGTACCACCAGGTATGCTGCTGTTATTTTGCTTTCTGGTCTCCCCCCTGTGTTTTCCGTGTTCACCCAGCATCGCAGATTGGACTACTGCGGGCACTGAGGCCACGCCGAATACTATCAACTACTAATAGTCGGTACCGGTAGGCTCACCGCTGATGCCGCCGCCGCGGCT
>JBBMKB010099806.1:0-10478 GCA_037833945.1 Alaria marginata | reverse complement strand
GAGCCTACTACCGTGAACTGGCGTAAAACCCATCGGTGTACCGTTTTATGGCGAAATGAATTTGCGACATGGGTCGATAGCCATAAAACGGTACGTCTTCGTTTCTCGCCAAAAAAAGGTATAGTCCTCTTGGGTTTGTTGTGCCTGATTAGAGCTTTTTTTCGTTTTACGTACCGAGAACTGGCGTAAATCTACCGGTGTACCGTTTTATGGCGATTCTCAAATACGACACCCGAATAATTTCCGTCATAGACACCACAGTAAACTGTGGAATATCATACTGTTGAGAACAGTGAATTTTTAAACAAGGGCAGCGTGCAAATCGGAGCGCTTGACGGCACCTGAAAAATTAATAGGGTATTCCTCTGCAACAGCATCTACATCGCAATCGCTATCGCTACGAATACCCGAATCGTCGCTTTCAGTTTCGAATAAATGATTCTATGAAAAATAATCAATATCGTCCTGTTTGGATGTGGACACATCGCCCAACTTATTCGCAGCCCGCTCTGCCGTCTGCATGCTCAAGATGCTCGCACATACAGGCTTCATCCGGGGATCCCCTCCAGTGTAGATCATGTGCTCGAACAAACCATGCCACCATGGCGACCCGAGTGGGATCATATCCCGTGCGACGAAAAATGGCTTGACTAGAACCAATAGAAGGCGCGCAAACCCTTCAGGGTTAGCTTATTCGAGCGGTTATTCGCACATGAGATTTGGCAACGCTGGTGGTGTAGACCGAAACAGCTGCGCCGCACCTTGGCGATAATTGTCGTGGATTGGAAAGCGTTCGGCACACGATGCCCCTCGCATAACGAGCTTGCTCCTCGTCGCCGTCAACGCAGCGGGGCGTCTCCGCATCGCACCCGCTGCGTCTTCTGATATAACTAGCCGGGTGCACGTGAAGTATGACATACTTTGGAACGGCTGGATGTTATCACCGGGACGACAACGATAAATGTAGTCACCAGGAGCTGTCTGCACCGCCGTCAGCTGTCCATTCGAGGGAGTTGCCATAACCTCTTCGTTAGAGCTATCGCCGTCATTTTCGTCGTGATCAGAACGGGCCTCTGCGTGGCACGACTTTCTAATCCACGCGGACACCGGTTTGATGCGTCGCAAAATAGAAGTGTGCGACTTGATGATGCCAGACCAACCATTATCTTGCAAACTGCAGCTGGTGCGCCGAGTTCTGTTCCTGCCAGAACCTTGCAGTGGCAGGACTTTTCATACCAGAGGACTCGCTCGGATGAACATTTGTCTTCTCTTTCGGTTTGCATTCGAGCGACGGCGTCTTCTTAAAGCAGCAGGATCGTGCTCACCGTACGAGTGGACTTCGTGCTGTACTTAAATATTGTAAACGAGGCCTTGTGGATCTCCGTCACCGCGAATGACTTCGATGTCCATGCTGGAACAAGGGCATTGCCGTAGTACCTTGTTGTAGGAAACAATACGGGTCGAGCCGTGCCTTACTGCTTCTGCGGTGTACTCGTCGTGGCTTTCTGTTATTGAAGGCTCTTCTTGAGACGCAAACTACTTTCGTGGTTCGACGGCACAAAGGATCTCACCCCTAAGTACAACTGCCGGTTGTAGGTCGTGGCTCCCCCCTGAGGCGACCAAAACGCCATTCAGTACAACAGAGCCATCACTGTAGACGCGGCTTTTTCCATTAGTTACGCATCCTCTAGGCAGAATGGCCTTATCATCATCATCGTACCCAAAACGACATGCAGCTCCTGGCAACATTTTCCCGTCTTTGCCCATCTTGCCATATTTAACGCAAATATGGGTGCGCCTTCGACGTTTTGCCTATTATAATAATGTAGACGCGTTCTCGGCGATATAAGCTAAGATATCGGGATTGTCTCCGAGCACGTTTTGTATGTTGGCTGCCGCTACAGACGGACTGAAGCCCACCTCATTTTTGAGTTATCCCACGGTAGGGGTGCAGCCATACGTTTCTGAGCTCCTGACATGAGGAGCCCAAAATCTCACTCGGAAGATGACTTCCAAGGTTATCGTTTGCGCAACCCGACCAACATTTCTTTCCGCTAGTCCTAAAACAAATGCACTTGAAAAATGATCATACCAACCGGTAGTACCTCACCTCAGGAGCTCAACCGGTCAGGAACCTTTGACCCCAAAAAGTGCAACCCCCACCGTGGGATGACTCTTTTGTCAAGTATTTCGGCCAGCGGACGCATTCTACGATAGAGGTGCAACATGTTTTTTCTGAAGCTCGTCACTTGAGGAGCTCTATGTCTCACCGAAAAACTGATTTTGAGCAAACTGGAAGGGCAATCCGACGAGCAAACCCGTAGTCCATCTATACAAAAATAGAATATCGCAAAAATAGAACGACATTCCGACGAGTTTGGGTTAAGGAGCCCCGTCATCTAGAAAATGAAAACGCCTAAAATGCTACCTCTATCGCAGAACGCGTCAGCGGTGTTTCCGATCCTGACCGAGGATCGGATACGAGGCTTGCATCGGTTGTCGTCGTATTTTCAGCTTGCGGATAGCTCGGCCTCGAAGGACGTGGGCTCCGTGTCAATTAGGAGACTAAACTCAACTTCGTCTTTGAACATCAATTGTTGGGATATGATCTGCCTGACATACCTGGTGCACGTGGTGTATACTATGCGAGGGATGTGGAAGACGCAAGATTGCAAAACGGACAGGACTGAAAAATAATGCTTTTAAGAGGAAGATGGCACTACGAAGACACAATTTACACCCGAAACGTACGTAGCGGGCCGGAGCGTAGACGAAGATAAATCGTTTTGGGACCCACAAGGGAAATTATAGACGGGCTGCTGCATAGTTATGTTTATCGGACTCAGCACAACCGCACAGTGTCACGAGCGACACGCCCGTAACAAGACCGATCACATCGCGATTGTAAAGACCGCCCGCTGCATGGCAATTTCATTGGGACCACATTACACGCGCGTAGGAAGAGAGACGCCGGGGATCGAAATGGTGAGATATACTAAAATCTTACTTGACGATGTCGACATGTTATTTTAGGCCTTTGCCCAGGTCGTCTCTCGGCTGTTCGCCGCTGCTGTAGCCGTTCACCTACTCTAAGGTAAGGGCATGCAATGGAAGACGAAATATCTCCTCGGTTATGCCGATTTTTCCGCCTGCACCTTTTGCAAGGCACCACCGCCACCATCAGCTGCTCTAACCGTTAGTATACAGTCAATAAACGCCTGAAGAGTCTAATGAAAGCACGTGGCAGACGCAACAGGGTCTGCTGCGGCGGTTTTCAATCTGGTAAGGTAGTCGGGCATTTCCCTGGGACACGTAGACGCAAGGTCGATGTTGTGGCCTCCGTAATGCATAACCAAGGGACTGTTCACATCCGACGGGTTCATCGTTAACCAATATAATGGCTGACCAAGTCTCAATAGAAATCGCCAGCATCCGTGCGGCAGTTTTGCCATGGTCGATCCAACTCGCATTGTGTGACACAACCTGTAATGCTTCAAGCAGAAGCCGAATATCAAGATATGTGTTTAGCGCAGCGCTCGTCCACTTCCCTAGCTGGAGCTCTGTTCCAAAGGCCAGGAGAAAATAATTGGTGATCCGAGGGAGCGTATGCGTCATCGATTCTGACATGCGGCCGCGCAGATTAAACTGTAAATTAGACAGCGCTTCGTGCCTAACGATTATGGCGGCCACGGAGAAGAGGAAACAGCGATCCCTGCGACATCGGTCGCCCCGTCGATTTACCAACGTCCTGGCCCACTCTTTCAACGAAACACGTCTTTGTCTTGGGGGATCTCCGGGCCCACCTCATCCTTCTAGAAAAACATGTACTAACCCTTTAACCCAAGCGTTGTCGTTATAAACGTCACCTAGGATGCTTCCATGGAATACACAACGTGAGTATATTTCATATTCCTCATCGTACGAGTTTGCCCATACGGAGAGATATTTCGGCCGCTGCCACAGAATTCATGTCCAGGCCCTCACCCAACTTTTGAAGCGCACTTAGGCGTTGTAGCGACAACGTAACCGTGTCTTCAACCGAAAATATGATCCCGGGTACGTATCGATGTATAACCCCTACTGTATTTGTCTGCGCCTTTCGCCGAATCGCTGTCGTCTGAACTCTCCTCGTCGTCGCTGTCTCCTCGTCGTCGCCATCGCTTTCTCGTCGGTCGTTCGTTTACGACGACGAGGCCCTTGCACGGAGAGTGTGGGGACCCCGTGGATTTGATACCGCGTCCAACAGCTCTTGTGGAACACTCTTGTCAGGGGGATACGTGCCAAGATCGGCGTTGCTCACCGAAGTTTTCCGTGCGAGGCTAAACCCAGTCACTAACCTGCTTTGCATGTCCTGCATGTACTCGACGAGGTCCCGCACCACTTGCGTGGCATGTCACCGACCCATAAACCATTGGCCAAAGCTGTCTAAGGAGTTTTGTTCTTCGACAAAGTTTCAAAGCCGTCTTGGCATACATCCAGCTTACCGGCGGTGTTTCCATCGCAAAATCCATTACTATTAATCCATCAAGTAAACCACCAGGAGCGTGCGGGTATCCAAGAAACCCTAGCATTACTCGTCTATTTATACCTATATTCACGGCCGCTCGGAGATGCTATCTAGGAGGAAGCTCACAAGGCGACAAAACGTGATGGTCTCGCACTAGCGACATTACGTCGCAAACCGTACATGAAAACCTGAACAACGTGGACGTTGACGTCATGGGGCAACCATGCAGACCTATTGCATGTCATGATATTTTTACTGGCTCGAGTTTACAGACAATACCAGTTGATCATTTCAAAAGCGCTTGAGATCGGCACACCAAGACGTGAATACTTGATCGGATTTCCGTGCGCGCCTAATGTGTTTGACAAGGCATTCACCTGATACTGCCGACGAACATATGCTGTTGATGATCTTTGATACCACCCAAAAGGATCTCGGGACGAAAGTCTCCGTCCAAGTCCACGCTGTCGCTACACCGAGCTTGGCCTAGCGGGGTATCAACAGCCGATAGCTGCAGTTGGCCGGGGTTCGAGAAGAACAGGACGGGACTCCGCAGACGCACGCCAACGTTTGGCTCTTTACCCGGCGTTGCAATTTGATTCCACAAAGGACGCAATAGACGACGACGACAATCAAATTACCGGTGCTGTTATTGTGGAAATAGTAACCTGTAACAGTCAAAGCCTGTAAAATATGTGGATTTTGGGTGCATTTACATATATCTCTTCACCAGGAGTTGCCCACAAACAAAATAACACGATACAGTAGTGGGGCCTATATAAGGTGGTTCGAAAAAGGCGGTCACCCGATATAGGGCGGTTGAAATCGGTTGACACGACTGTAAGTCTGGGTAAAACTGCTACTACGAATAGGGTGGCCTCTCGATATAAGGCGGCCAAACACCCTTCGCACTATACCGCCTTATATAGGCCCCACAAATGTAGAGGACGGAATAGACGACCACGATACTCAAACAAGTTCTGCCATTCTGAAATGAAAAGCCGCAACAGTCGCAGACAGCAAAATATGTTGGTAGAGGGCTTCCACGTATGAAAATAGACCAAGCATTTAGACAAGATCTGTCATGGAGTTGATTTTGAAGTTTTTTAGCACATTGTTTGAAATTTAGATCTTACTTTTCCCGTTTTTTTTAAAGAGAAACACTTTGCGATCAGTATGGTCTTAAAACGTCAGACCAGACACGAGTAGCCCGCTGTCGTTGCAGCCGAAAACCTGCATATACCAGTAAGCACCCGAATAACCAACCAGCACTCAGGAGCAGAGGAGCCACATCATCAGCACAGAGCAGCTTGAGCAAGAAGCCCGGAGCACATCTGAGCCGTCGAGCAGCAAGCGCGAACCACAAGTAGAGCAGCATTCGGAACACTCGGCGAAAGCCAGTGCCCAACGGCACCTTATTTTTGGTGTTACTACAGCATTTCTCTTCACCGCAAGACGTGTATCGTGTCTAACCTCGGAGGTTGTAGCGGGGGTAGAGAGGTTGGTACTGCTGCTGTACAGCACCGCCGTCTGGACAAGTAATGGCGTCGGCAAGTGGCCCTTTACCCCTGGCAGTGTAAGGCATTCATCTCGCAACAGGACGCCTCCAAGCAGAGACGAACACGAGAGTTAGGGAACGCCGCTGCGAGAGGGGGCGTTGGGCGGGTCGGTGTAGTCGAGAAAAGGTCCGGGGGAAGCAGTGCTTTGTCCCTTTGGCCTCGAGGAAATGTTCCTGCCAAGGAAGCAAGCCTCATTTTACGACCTCCGGTCGTAGTCGAACGCTTCCGGGACGTTCGCGGAAGAAGGGGAAGAAGGTGGAGAAGGTGGAAGGAGGGGATATCGAGGACGGCCAGATTCCTGGGGCTGGGGCTATCGAGGAAGCTTTGACGTTGTTGTTATACCTGGTAGATGACAGTACGGAACATACCTCGCTCAAATTGTATTTTGTTTTTGCCCCTGTCTTTACAACCAGGTACAGTCATTCGTGGTCCATCGTTGGTGCGGTACCTTGCCAGAAGCCGACAACCGCACACAAGACGGACCCCACCCTACCTTGGTTGAGTGCCGCACACTATTACTACTCTTGACAACGAAGGGCAAGGTCGTCGCAAGCTATTCTCACCGCATCAGGACGGGGCGCTGCACTAAAGGGGACCGCAATAACGCGGGACCACGATTGTTTACCGGAACCCGACAGCAGCATCTGGTCGGAAGGCACTTCGTTCATACAATATTGGATGTCTCCCTGATATATATATACCTCCCACAAAACAGCATAGCGGCAATTGCTGCCTGCGCTACCGATACCACTATGAGCAAAACAAGCCAAGCACATGCAACGCTCATAAGGCAAGGGCTCAAGCTACTAATATCGTATTATGTAAAAGTTTGTCAAAGGGCTGTGTTTGAGGGGTGCCGATGGCGCTTGCGGCTTTGTGCCACCATCACTAAATTTTTAATGTTGCAAACTTCTCTTGAACACTTGGGATTTTGAGTTAGTTGACGCTGTCTACATTAAAAAAAATACCAGGTACTCCTTTCGGGCAAACAATTAGAGGTGGCCAAAATGTTTTTTGGTATTTTTTGTATGTAAACCCTATATTTTATAACCAATATTGCAAATACGTCAGCTGTGAGTTCAATCCAATTAATAGTCGATAATCATCTTTGCAAGGTGCGTGAACCCTATATTGTGTGGATGTTTCGTTTCACCATGGGCACGATCATTTTTCCAAACAAGCATATCCAACATCGCGCTGAAAGAACAGCAAGCAGCATACAAGCAACAGTTTACGAGTATACTTTTGCTAGAATGGCTGGACGTACGCAATAGAAACCCTCAACCACACATGGTGTTGAACAAGTGGTAAGGTGCCCTGGATGGCGAACCCACCTGTGCCGAAAACAGCGGGAACTCCTGCTGTACGAGTAGCAAACTTCAGGTGGTTGACCGACGAGACGGACGCACAGCGACGCTGACCCGGCCCTGGTATCTTGCTGCTGTGGCTACCGCTGGTACTTCTGCTGCTACTGCTTCTTCCGCCACTGCGACTGCTGCTTCTGTTGTTTTCCTACAGCTACGAGTACAACCGTAGGAGTAGGGTACCGACCATTTTCTTCTCTGAAAACAGAATATAAATATCTAGCAGCGTTCGGTCGTTTGCATTGGTCTGAGCAATTCAGAGTCCCAAAATCGGATTGCAACGGAGCGCGAGCGAGTGCCGACAAAACAATACAGAGAAATGTCACGATTTTGCGTCCTCACATACCTCTGTCTTGTCACAACTGCCTGCCTTGTCCGCCGCAAGTGCGCCGAATCTTCCACGTTGTTGTCATATGCTGGATGTACACCTGCCGACAAACATACTAGAATAGGAGTGAGACACAATGTTGTACATACCTGCCTTCTGTTCACAGAATCACCACGCCATTTGATGAAGTGTTGAAATCAACGTACCGGCAGAACCAGCACTCACTCCTGTTTCAACTGATCTGTCAATCGGAGATTGTAAGGATCGCGAGGCGGCACCATCATGCGCGGTTTTGGTCACAAAAAACAGCACACAGAAGCTACAAGGTAGCTCATATGAACAAACGGTAGCGTTTTCAACTTTGTGGTCGGCATCAACACCACACTACGAGTATTCGCACTGCTTGTACAAACCTTTGCCTTTCGATCAATGCACGTGTTGTACCCATACTACCCGATAAAGACCGCTCAAGTTCGGGAAGCTCCTGAAATCGTCGTCCCGACCAGACGCTCGAGCCCTGTAAAGCAGCTAGCTGTTCACCTCACCGACCTCGGTCTGCTGTGTACCTCCCTGTATCGATCCCGGGTTTCATGGCAACTTCTTTGTATCTACCTGGGACTTCTGTGTGCCATTTGTCGATCTTGACCTCGCCACGTCTCGATGAAAGCTAGAAAGCTGTGATGCTGTGACGTGCAATCCCAACGAAGGGAGAGGTACCGTAGCTGGACAGCTACGATAGCTAGAAACTGTAGTCGTGGCCAACTCGGTGGACAAGAGAAGGTGTTGGGGAACTGTTGTGTGCTGTACGGGAGAGGATAATACGTGATTTTTGGGGTTTATTGGGGCATTGACATACCAAGTGGGTAGTTATATAATTCTACCATGTTATTTGCGCTAGAGTTAAGATCAGGTTAGATCCCCACTTACTTACCTGTTGTTATGTGTTGTAGGGGATAAGAAGAGTTGCTTGGGGTATAGCTGTCTGTCGTACGGGACAATATAACATCAGGCATGTGGGTTAGGGTATATAAAGCGACGGACTGCATTAATCAAGATCGGTAGTTTATGATCATACCGCTTTTTTAATGATTTTTTTTATGGTGTCATTTGGGGTGTCCTGATTACTGTCTCGGTACCGGAGTGTATCTGGCTCAACAGTCCGCATGTCATTGTTTAAGTACATCGTCAGCGACTTATACGTGTATTCGACGCTGATCAGCGTCGTTAGCATTCTTCGTTGCGTGGGGGATTAATCAAGCGTTTCTAACGGCCCTTCGGCATCATAACCGGCCCGTTGTATACATTATCGTGAGTTACCCTGCGGGTCCGAACACTTCTAACGGCCCCGTGGCATCGTAAATTGCCCTTTGCACGTAATTTGTTGGTTTTCTGCGGGTCATATGGTCCGTGCAGAACAGTATGTCTAATCTGTTTTCGGCTTATAACTTTTAAAATACGACGAATTGCAAGGCAAACTCACCAGTCATGATCACCAGGACTAAGCGAACAAATACTCTTTTGGTATATTTTTGTTTTCGGCGACTATAAAATCAAGTAACTTCCAGGTTGTCGAGGCTAAATCATAGCAAAATCAGCAATTTTTAACGAAACCACAAATATGGTCGTAACTTTTCTTAATATATAGTCGTAACGTGTCGTTAAGGGGGCGAGGGGGATTAGTATTTATTTTAGATTGTATTAGATATCCTACGCACAGACGAAAGGGGCCGTTTAGATACGTTTATTTCTACTTCTTCTGTTGGATGGAAAACGCATAAGATTGAAATGTTATTGACGTTCTGGATTCAGTTGTTGGGCTGTTTCTTCGTTTTTTCCTTTTTTTTTTATCGGAATATCATATCACCTGAAAGACTTCGAGAGCCGTCGAAATACGTCGTCCAAAAAGGGCTTAGAAAAGTCTACCCTTCGTAAGATTGAAATATAATCATTTCTGATTATTTGGAAGTAAAGATGCAGAGAACATATTACAAAACAAAAAACTTCCGGGACCACATGCACTAAAGAACAAGCGTTTGAGAGGTACTTTCGAAATTTCGATCTGGTATGTACAACATGAGAAACATGTACCTAGGGGCTGGGAAAAATATGGCAAAAAAAAATCTGTACGGACTATAGCTTCGCCGGGGTCACCCCCACTAGGCCGCCGGCGAAGCCCCCCTGTATACTTCACGATAGCCGGGTGCGAATACTTGTTGAATGTAGTAAACCGCCATTGAAAGTCTCCGTTGCGGGACCTGGTGGGATCATAGTGTCAAGCAGGAAGACTATGTTTGGCGTGTTCGCATGGTGCATCCACGCAAAATTTTCTTTAAAAGTTTGTAGCCATAAATAAAAGAAAGTACGTTGGTTTAGATGATACAGCCAGAATGGTGACCACGAAGACAAGGGGAATCCATGCTGGGCGTACTGGGGAAATGTATGATACAAACCAATCATAAATTCAAGTATGTAGAGGACGAACCACAAAATAAAGAAAAATACCTCGAAGACCGGCAAAAAACGGCCAAAAACGGTCAATTTGTGTTAAATGACAGATATACGTCCAGTCCATACCTCGCAAGCACAGCTATATAATAGTAAGTGACACAATGTTTTACATAGTATGCCTACCTCGCACGCACGGCTAGAATGTGTTTATGCTTGTTTAGAATATCCGTCCATGCCCTGTACTCTCTAGGCCTATTTATACCACCATACGT
>JBBMKB010099795.1:0-10479 GCA_037833945.1 Alaria marginata | reverse complement strand
AAATATATACAACCCCACCCCCTAAGATTAATATAACTTTCTCCAAACCAGGGGGGCACATATTACAAAGGTGGCGTCTATGAGAGGAGGGCGTCGAGATCAATCCACGAACGAGCCTCTCGGCGCCCGCCCTCTCCCCCTTGCCGATAAACAACTTTTGAATTTCGTCCGAGTGTGTGTGTGGTATCGTCCGTGTTGTACGGCACTTCTCGTTGTAGTTGTGGAAGGCAGCCGGTACGATAAGCAGGCAATAGTTGAAGAAACAATATGCACGAAATGACGGAGATTACTCCGACCATTGCCAAGTTGGTTGTAATTGGGTTGTGGTTAGCGTTAAGGTTAATGTTAGCCTTAAGGTTAGCGTGAGATGTATGTAATAGTTTAAGTCGCCCATTCACTCGAATAAGTGGTAGGGTACCCTCATCAGATTTGCAATGACTGCCTTATCTCTAGCACACCCCTCAACAGCAGAATTGAATTACCGTTTAGCTCTACTTTATCGATTACACTATTGTCTGCTGTAACTACAGTAACTGCAGTTTGTTCCCCTCATCTCGGCGGGTAGTCCATCATTGATTCAGTCTATTAAAACTCATGCACGAGGTTTACAATCGAATATGCCCATGGATGGTGTTGCTGCATGGATCAATGATGACGAATATCCGTGGCAACAATCCATAATGTTCAAGATCAACGATGTATAGGATCGGTTATGGTCATGCTCGTCGGAGATAGCTACACCGATATTACAGCAATAACGCAGTTACCCAGCTCGTGCAACTGCGCGTATTATTGGTGCTCTTCCCGGGATCAACAAACATTCCCATGGCCAAGGTATACAACGAAATGTAATGTATAGCGCAGTAGGCATCCCAACACAGTTATTCCTAAGTTGATTGCGTATTGGCTCAGAGGCGCTACCCTTGTCCAAGCATTGTTTAGCGCGCACATCCCAACGTTGGGTTCGCAGGTGACAAACGACGCGAGTCTCGTCCGTGCCACCACGCCACACCAGTGTTCACGTCATTATATGTACACGTCTCAAAATCATACAATACTTCCGGTACAACCACCACAACTCATTTCGTGCCGACTCTTACTCTAATCCTTTCGTACCGACATTTGTTACATAGCTTCTTACATGCGACGTTCAAGCTGCGGAGGGAGGCGTGAGCACCTTTGTCGATGGATTCGCCGTCGCCGAACGCCTTCGCGTGGAACACCCTGAGGCGTTCGAGTTCTTTACGACAACCCCCCTGAGGTACAAGCATATCGATGACGAATGTCACTACGTCAACGAGGGCCCGATCTTTCGGCTGGATGAGCACGGTCAGATGGACCAGGTACGGAGGCATTCTACGGTCAGGTTTATTGTTTATATGACCAAATATCATTCCTTGACGAGTATGTTTGAATTGACTAGCTACGCAATACATTTAGATACATTTAAATCAGAATTCTCTGTATTTCTGGCCAATCGGATTGTGCACGGTTCTGAACTTGCACAGTCCCCGAAATTGACATTTTTTTAGTGGGGAAAGTTCGAGGAGCCTCCGAAAGTGAGAGTTCTACAGCTATTGCAGCATGCGAATACAACGGTTGGTGCTGAAACTGCTACCACCCGTCAGACGCGTGCCGCACCAAGGTTAAACCCTATGTTTGATTTTCTTAGGGTTAGGGCTAGGGGCTAGGGGTGACACTTTTGCCGCAAACCCTTTCTGACTGAACATATACTCAATTGCGGTAGAACCCAAATGTCGTTGGGTGCTTAAAAACATCGGTCTTCGTATTCCTAAGATATAAGATTGCTCGTCAGGTTGGACTTTCCTATCTCATCACAGTCAGGTCTTGCACGCGATATCGGCCTGCTTAAACTAGGAGCCGCAGAAAACTACCAGGTACGTTGTAAGCCTTATCGTCGTCGTGGAACCCGTTGGCTCATCAGTTGAAGATATGTATACCTTACTCCAAAGCGGACGTTGAGGAAAATGATGAACAACCCAATGATCTAGGCGTGTACCGAAACTAGTGGTAAACCAAGTTAACGATTTTGACCATGTATTGGGTAGTACCTCAGTTGACAACCCCGTCCGTCAGATATATTGGTTGGCCCCAATGAGCTGCCCCTATTGTGTCACGCGCCGTTACCAATTTACTCTGATTCATTTTACGGTGAAGGCGCACCACTATGTTTCTGAGGCGCTCTATTCCTCACCCAAAACATGATTTTGATACACATGATGTGCAACCCGATGAAACATCCCTTGGCCTTGGTATAAACCAACGCTATTGCCAAACAAGACTGATATTCAGATAATTTGGGGTTATCGAGGCGTGTCAATCAGAAACCAGTTTCGCGAAGCAGTGATACCTCTATTTCCGCAAGCGCTCACTTGGGGTCAGGCTTTATCGTTTGTTCTTTACTTTTCCTTTTAATTGGGTGATGCAATGGTTCGGCCATGCTACGGTGAACGGATACCACTTTTGGGGTATAGAGTGTCGGCGGATCAGAGCTGCTCAATCGAGTGGCTGGGCATGTTTCTTTGCAGCCCTCAACTAAATGTCCTTGTTTTTTGGTTTAGTGGTATGCACCGCCGCCCTATATCTGGGTGCTTGCCGAATGACAACCAACAACGTTGCTAGACGACAGAGGCACACCCTTAATGTCTGAAAGTTCTTCTTCGAGGCAGTTCGGGTATGGTAAACAGCAGTTTCAGAAGCATGACGTGTTACTCCTACCGTGACACATGTCGTCGATTTTGTTCTTGCCGTGTGTAATGCTCTATCCCACTCAAATCAAGAACACGCCTTGCCCCCACTCATAATCTACTTATACTGTGGCTTCACAACCCAGTGTGATTTTCGTTTCGTGAAGGTGAGATATAATGACTAACCCTAACCCCAACCTCAACCCTGAAGGTGAGGCACAATGACTATGACCTGTCACCGTTGGACTACCTGTCCAGCGGCGACGTTGACCTCTTTTACGAGTACCACAAGCATCTGATCGCAATTATGAGGTGAGAAAAACGCCTTCCAGAACCCGGAAGATGTATCCTTGTCATTGGTTGTTTCAACAAACATAACACCCAGTAGAACGCAGGGATATAGCAAGGCAAGCTGCTATTAGGGGGTTCGCCATGTACCAACTTTGGGCAGGCTATAAGTTGGGTAGGAAAACATACAATAGTAATGTTGAAACTGTGGAGGGTTACAATCCGAGTATAACCCTACCCAACCTCAGCCAAATACTAGGTTGTAAATATTTTGTCTTATCATTTCCTTTTTGTCTATCTTTTTAAGTTTGTTGGACCTGGGTTATGATGTTTTTAACCCTAAACCCAGCCTGGGCCAGTATTCATGTTTTGTATTACCAAATGGTGTTCTGCACTGAACAGCAAGACACAGGCATTCTGAGTGTTGTTACGTCTGTGGTAAAGGTTCCTGTCGTTTAGGAAACAAGTTCAAATAGTTCGTCACCAATGCTCCGGTAGGGGTAGACCTCAAATTTCTGATACACCTCGCTTGGTGAACTCCCTACCTCATCCGACGACATACTGTTGAGAGCGCGGTTAAGCTAACCCGGACGCACCATCTCACGGTCAGGGTATGCCACCAATACGAGCGCCAACAACACAACACCATCGTAACTACCGGGTATGTAGAGAGGGTCTGGTGAAACTAAATTCGGTCATGCTGTTTCATGATATTGAATAGTGTTGATGTTGAAGGGAGACCATTATGGGGTAGGGTTAGTTAGGCTCCCCTCCAGTGACGAATATTTGATGTCTGAAGTGAGAAGCTGACAGTAGCCTGGTTCAACCCGCGAGGTTTCATCTTGTCATTGGCCGTTATGGAAATGTCGCGTATGCAGGCTTTGGTTATTATACGAAAACGCTTTGACGATACCCACACCCAGCGTGCAACGATGTCTTTCGACGGCACCCTCGATGTCACAGCTGAAATATATTGAATTTAGTGTACATAAACTGTTGCGAAGTACCTGGTATGACGTAAATAGAATACCTGCAAATTATCATCGGAACCGAAGCTCGAGATAGTCGTCTGTGGCGTGGAAGCGGCGAACGCTGCGGGGTGTCTAATTCAATCGTCGTCCGTGTTCCGGTTGTTGGTTCAGGGACCCGACAATGCTGGCGCGACACCTGCTGGAGCCGGGAGACTGCTTAGTCCTGAACAACCAGCAAGGCATTCACGGAAGGGAGGCATTCAAGGTACGACAAAGCGATCACGCCACCGACCGCACATCCCATTTGGCGCCTGCTGCTACAGGGTTAGACTCGCCATCGCCAAAGCGGTGGACACAGTAGAGGGTAGAATGGCCCAAAACCGTATCAACAATGAAAACAAACATACCTCTTGTTTGACGCACACTATGAAAGGGCCAAACCTCGGCCTTCATTACTTCTCACTTGACTTACTTTTTACCCTATTAAACAACTGACTTAGAACAATTCAACACGCATCCCCGATATACAACGTAACGAACAATGGTATTGCAACACTATCAGATAGATTCTCAATTCAAGAGCACGGTCAGTCAGAAACGGCTTGGCTGAACACTACTACCCCGATGGTATGACGTGTCGGCTTGGCCCTAACACGGGTCTTTTGACTCAAGAAACGAACGAAGACTAACATAATAAACAAGTAATATAGCAACAATTTTTCCTAACCCTGTCGAACTCACGCGCTGGCCCCTACACCTTGCTCAACCCAGGGCTGGAGGCGCATGGTGGGATATTTCATTGGTATGGACGAAGTGGACTCCATGGCCCGGATGCACAACGTGTAGGTCCCAAACGAGGTCATGGGTTACTCGGTAGCGTCAGAAAGGGGCCATGGCTTTTGTCCCCTCACAATCTCACGACAAAGACTCAGCACTGCCGTCCAGGAAAATCGTTTTTACCGGTCGTTTTCCAAGGGGGGCGCAGTCCACGTCGGCGTGTCCTAGTTCAAGGACTTGGACACCAAGGACTGCCAGAGAGAGATCGCCAGGGGTGTACTAATTGTGCGGAGATGGGCATCATGCATAGTGGTGGTTTGTCAGTGGACGTGATGGAACCATAACGTCTCCACTCTAGTTGATGATACAGGAGTACATTATCTGCATTTTTCTGCCTTTTGTAGCCACTCGGCCGACAATTGTGGCACGATATGATACCTTACTCGAACACGGACTAATGAATACATTGTTTTGGGAAGGCAAAGGCGAATGCTTCCGTGGTTATGTTTTTCACGAAACCGGAAAGGCCATAGGTACAGTCTCTTGCGCGAGTGGCCCTGAACCGCGACGGTAGCAGTAACCTAGGAAGTACACTAAGTCGCCCGTAGTGGTTAACGCTATAGCTATTGGTCGGAGCGCAAGCATGATGCTAATCCAACCAAACCTAGAGCTGTCGACCAAATGCGGTCAAACAGCTCTTGTTCGGTTCGTCGTGCATTTGAAGAAAAACCTTCACCAGTGCTTGGGTGTCGAAGTTAGATATATTTTGTAGTGTCCCCGCGCCAACGAGCCGCCGCGGGGTTAAACGGGGAAATATATTATCGGCAGCCAGTCACAGGGCGAAAAAATGGTAACCAAGTGGTTTCGTCACAGCTGGCTTTATAAAGAAAGTATCCGCCACAGGTATGTCTTGGTGCGCACGTTGCTTGCGACTCGGACGTAACACAGCGAGGTCATGGAAAAGAGGTGAAATTTTTCCCATCGCCAACAGAGTTCGTCTCCAAGATATCTGCCACAGGTTAGGGATGTAATCCTCAAGGCGCAGATCGCACGACGTCATGTTCGGAGATTTTCCACACACATGTTGCTACCACCCCTATCAACCCCCGGCCGGAATTCACGGCTCTTGTCTGAGCAGAACTCGAGACATACCACAATATAACAGTGGCATATTTTGTGTAAAATTCCCCAGGAAAGTTTACAAAAAGACAACAGATGGGCAATGCCCAGAGGCCACACCACGACCCTGATGCACGAACCGTCGGGTCAACGATCCCCACAACAAAAACCGACTAAACGATCCTCACTGCCTTCCTTCCTCTACAATGTTCTCCATCCTGTACTAATCTTCACCCTCGTACTGCACACTGCCCTATCACATCAGTCCCTACCGGAATCCGATTGGCAACGAAAAAATGGCAGTTACATATGTTATCAAAAGATTCCCAAGCCAAAGATACGGAATCGAAACAGACGGCAGATACCCAAAGGCCACCACACGCCCCTGACACACGAACCGTCAGGCCGACGACCCTCGCAAAAGCATTTGGACTCAACGATCCTCTCTGCCCCCCTACCGCTTCAATGCTTTATATCCTGTTCTAATCTTCACACTCGTTTTGAACACTCCCCTATTATATCATTCCCTACCGGAATCCGATTGGCTACGAAAAAGTAACAACTACAGATCTTATGACAAGACTCCCAAGCCAAACATACGAAATGACAACAAACGGTAGATCCCAGAAGCCGCCCCAGACCCTTAACACACGAACCATCGAGTTAACGATCCCCACAACAAAAATCAAATCAACGATCCTTACTGCCCCCTACAACTCCAATGCACTATATCAATCTTCACACTCGTGCTGCACATTTTCCTATCATATAGTTCTATACTGGAACCCGATTGGCTACGAAACGATGGCAGTTGAAGATTTGATGACACGATTCCCAAGCCAAAGATACGAAATCGCAAAAGAAGATTGATACCCAAAGGCCACCCTATGCCCCTGACATTAGAACCGTCGAGTCAGCGATCCCCACAACAAAAATCAAATCAACGATCATCAATGCCCCCCTGCATCTACAATGCTCTATATCCTGTACCAATCTTAACACTCGTACTGCACACTGCCCTATCATATAATTCCCTACCGGAATCCGATTAGCTACGAAAACATGACAGTTGAAGATCGCATGACAAGATTCCCAAGCCAAAGATACGAAACAACAATAGATGGTAGATACCCAGAGCCCCCCCCACGCCCCTGACATACGAACCGTCGGGTCAACGATCCCCACAACAAAAATCGGCTCAACGATCCTGATTGCCCCCCTACAACTACAATGCTTTATATCCTGTACCAATCTTCACACTCGTACGGCACACTGCCCTATCATATCATTTCGTACCGGAATCCGATTAGCTACGAAAACATGACAGTTGCAGATGTTATGACAAGATTCCTGAGCCAAGGATACGAAACGACAATAGACGGTAGATACCCAGAGGCCACCTCACGCCCCTGACACACGAACCGTCAGGTCAACGATCCCCACAACAAAAATTCGACTCACTGATCCTCACAGCCCCCCTACATCTACAATGCTCTATATCCTGTACTAATCTTCACACCCGTTCTGCACACTGCCTATCATATAATTTCCTACCATAATCTGAAACCGTCAGAGCGGGGACAACAGCGTCGCATCCCCGCTTCAGAAAAGCCTCCTGGTGTTACATGGAGAATGTACACAGTGAGCCCACTCTGAGGCTGGCATCGGTACAAGGCAGCATCTCGACAAATACGAGAAGACTAGAACAATACAGAGGTTATGTCCAATAGCAGCGGTATGTCGGATGCAGCGGTCGCCGCGGGCGCCACTTCGTTTTCCTCTGACTGGGAGAGGAGGGCACTGTGGTGCACCAAAGCGGGCCTGCGTGGCCAGCCAAACATCCTTGATTTGACGCGCGTCATCCACCATGACGGAGATAAATTTTCCAAGGTTAGCCCGGCCGAGTGCGCATCGCGCTTAGCGCCTCCGCTGGCGGCCCGCGGCAATGCCGAAACATCGGTGTTTGAATCGATGGAGGAGGCGACGGCGGTGGCAGCTTCCGCAGTGGGGACAGCCTCGTACAAATGCGGAAGGGGTGAGGATCTTGGTCTCGTGGACTTTGGAGGCCTTACGACCTCTTCTTTTCGACAAGAGTTCCAGGATATACCTGCCATCCCTTGTAGTCCTACAGCAAGCACCAACAGAGGAGCCAGCAGCCCCCGTAGAGCAGCTGGCGCCAGCCAATGGCGCCAGCACCAGATCTTCACCGGTCTAGCAGGGCCGAGCGGTTGCTATCCCGGCACAGCAGCAGCAGAGCATGGAGGAAGTAGGTGGGCCAGGGAAAGGAGTCGCGGCGCCGTCGGTAGCAGCAGCTGCAGAGGCTGCCAATATGGGCGCGCGATCGTCAGGGCAGCGTCTGCAAGCGGCGGAGGCATCGCAGCGCGAAGATAACTATAACCTGGTGGCGCTGGTCCGGTCTTCTGGCCCCGAGATCCCTCGACAAGTGGTAGTACTCGCGAGGGCGTCTGGTATGATTCCGTACCTCGTGATTTTCGCGTGTTTCTCTCGGCTCTTCGCTTGAACCGTGGTCGTGAGATTCGTGGCATTGTTTGTTTCTGTTTGTGTGTGTTTGTTGTTGTTTCGTTTTGTCGGTGTCTCTTTTCTTTTTCCAATACTGTGGTCGTGTGCGTGCTGCCCCTCTCGTTCCTAGCATCAGCAGCTTGGGATTTTTCGGGTATATGGGGGTCGGTAGCCACGCACTTTCCACACCACCAAACTTACTCGTACGAGACGACGCTGTGCAGAACAACAGCAGAAGCAACATCGCCACTCGCCCGCGTTGACCTTACGGTATTTCGTTATGCTCGTTTCCGATATGCTTCACAGCGGCACAGCAGCAGTCTCAGCAGCAGTTGCAGCATGTGAAAGCGATGCATATTTCCGTAACAGCAGTAGCAGCACTAGCCCGGTTCCCACAGTATCACCCCGCGCTGTTGTTTATACTCGCTTAAGACGAATATCCCCTTGCCCGTACATCTCGCCACGCTAGGGTAGCAGTGGCTGTAGCAGAAGTAGCGCCGTGCCAGGGCAGCGGTGGTGGTAGTAGCAGTATCACACGTAGCTCGGGTCGCAATCAGAAAAGTGCAGACCGCAGCAATATCGACAGTAACCGCAACAGCAATGATAGCAATACTACGGCATACCCACCCGATCACCCACCACGATACCTGCCGTCGCTCGACACACCTGTAGGATGCACGGATACATGTAAGATACGCACAGTAGCGGCGGTTGTACTAGTAGCAACTGTGGGGGGAGTACACGCTATCCGATGAGCAGCAACAATATCAGTACTACTTCATGCTCACTCGATCACCCCCTCACGATTCCTGCCAGCACTCTGCACTCACATAAGATGCACTGACCACTTTACGCATAGGTTACATGCAGGATGTGCACAGCAGCAGCCGTACCGTAGCACTAGCAACTACGTATTGACTACACACGTAATACTATAGTCTATGGACCAGGCTGGGGAACGAGTTGGTCAGCGTAATCAAACAGGGTTCAACCCCCAACACGCGTAGTATCGCACGGGGTTACACCCCCCGAGTCACGTCGGGACTTCGCCTTTGTCCCCGACACACGATCATCCAAGGGTCGTGATCCCGAGAGACCCGATGACAGCAGCTCGAGAAAGGCGACCGGTTTTACACCCACATCTAACGACAGAGCAACCACAGAACAAGTACGGTCTCATCCCGTCGGCAACAACGGGTTACAACCCCGCCGCCATCCCGCGCCGATGTGCGTACGATCACGTATTATAGTGAGGTTATACATTCTGACGTCGCTCACACACGACGACAGAATCTAACACGAAGCGATTACGGTGTCATCCCGACGATAGCAACGGGTTACACCCCCACCGCTCTCGACCACCGATGTGCGGGGCGTACCTATCATATTCTCGAATACGACGCGTAGCCAACACGAAGCGATCGCGGTCATACCCCGCTCGTGCACGACGACAGCAAAACCCCAACCCGGCGTAATAGCTACATCCCATCCCCCAGAATTGACATGCACGGCTGCGTAGTGACACGACTGCAACGGCGCCGAACAATGTAAACAGACGAACACGACGAACAAAACCGCTCTCACTCAAACCTCGCCCATAAAGACATGCACGGCTGCGTAACGACACGACTACGACTGGATCAAATCACACGACGACGAAGCCAAGCCCTAACCCCGAAAGAAAAATGGTTTCGCCCCATCGCCCACAAGTCATGCTCGACTGCGCAACGACACAACTACGACTGCGTCGAAAATGTGAACACGATGAACGGAACCGCGCTCACACAAGCCAACGCTCACCACCCCCCTCCCCCCCCACCCTGATACCGACGAATGCAGTTGCGCCTCAGGCTGGACCCGGCTCTCGAAGTGGTGCGGGACGTTGAAGGCGTGTACACCTGGTGCGACCTGGTGGTGCCGCTCGAGTGGGCCATGAGGACGGTGATGGACCTTAACCTGTGTTCGCGCGCAAACCCCTCGGCGACACTATTGCCCAGGGCGGTCGAATGGTCGCAGCGTTAAATAACCCACGGCTAGTCCTCGGCGTGTTTTCTAAGATTCTCCCCGTCGTGCAGGAATTGTCCCAAGCGTTCCAC
>JBBMKB010099784.1:0-10479 GCA_037833945.1 Alaria marginata | reverse complement strand
AGCCGCTGATATAGAATATGAAGGGTGATATAGCCCAAACACGGAAACGCTCTTAAGGGTAAGATGTAATGACTAATGACTGGGCCTGAATGGGGGGGTGATACATTGAAACCACCGGTGGTGTAGCCATGTGCTAGATGGCATGACGAGCAATATCGATCGAGTTAGGGTTAGCTGTTGCGTCATATATAACGGACCGTTCAAAGCAGGTCGATATAGAATATCAGGGGTGACATGGGCCGCTGATATAATATATGAAGGGTTCTTGGTGGAACAATATCAGGGGTGATATAGGCCGCTGATATACGATATAAAGGGTGATATAGCCCAATGTCGTAAACGCTCTCAAGGGGATGGTTGGGTGATTTGCCAATACCACCGGCGATGTAGCCTGTGATACATACCACGACGAGCAATATGGAAGCGCGTATCAGGTTAGCTGTGGCGTCTAACATAACGGACCGGTCAAAGAAGATTGATATAGGATATCAGGGGTGATATGGGCCGCTGATATACTATAGAAAGGGTGCCTCGTACAATAATTGCACGGCTATGATGATCGCACGGCCAATAGCAATGAATGCAAGATGACTCACCGTGGGTGCAAACTTTGAGACATTATATGTGACATACACACTACTTATATAGAACGTCACGGGTGATATTGGCGGGTGATGTAGTCGACTAGCGGGTGATGTAGCCCAAATACGGAAACGCTCTCGAGGGTAAGATATGAGGACAAACGACTGAGCTTGAATGTTAACGTGATCAAATCAATACCACCGGTGATGTAGAACTGTGTCCAGTAACCCGACTAGCTATGTCGATCAGACGAGGGTTTGATTTGGCATCTGAGGTATCACGTAGCCATAACCTAAATGTTGATACACGGATCATGTGTGATATAGCGTTTCCTATGTAGTGTTTATCAATTTTTAATTTTACAATTAGACATATGGAGGTTGACGACATAAGAGATGAAGGCTGGTATTGAACTCGTTATACACCCCAAATGTGGACAAGTGATCAACCACGACGCAGAATCAAGCATGACTACGCATGATTAACATAGGATTTGATATGGGCCCACCACCGGCGACATAAACATATGAATTGTGATGAACCCAATCGGGTGTGGGGCCGGGCTATGTTGTTTTGTCTATGAGGTTCAACCGAGATACAAAATTGCAAAGCTATTGAGGTGACGTCACGGCTAAGATACACTTGATAGTCACAAATAGGCCAGTTAGTTAATTGCTCAGGGAGGATGTTGGTCAGGGGCTGTCGAAGTATCGCCGCATAGAGTACGCCGAGGGCTCCAAAGTGCGCCTAACAAACTGCTTGCTCCCAGGGCAAAGGCTTCAAAAATGGCTGTCAACCCTGAGCACCAAAGTGTGATGGGTTAGTGGAGTCATCCCACGGTAGGGGTTTCCCAGCAGAAGTTCCTGAACTCCTAACATAAAGAGCTCAATATTTCATTCGAAACGTGGTTTCGAAGACATTCATTCGAACAACCCGACCAACACTTCCATGCGCTAGTTCGAAACATATAATGTCGTAGATTTATCATACCAACCGGTGGTTCCTCACTTGAGGAGGTTGAGGAGCCCAACCGGTCAGGAACGTTTGGCCCGAAACCTGCAACCCCTACCGTGCGGTGACGTTATGGTCAGGGAACAGAGTACAGGTGGTATAAAGGTGCCTGCACCAACACCAAAGCGAACGCCGACCCACCGCCAATGCGTAGGATGACAGGACGCGCCATCTCCGCAAACCAGGAGAGGTTTCGCCGCTGTGGCGGAAAAAAATCAAAGTAATGTTGCAGTATCTCCGCAGGGAGCAGGGGAAGATTGTTTTTACGATACTCGTACGAGTAGGAGAAAAACAAGTGTGACAGGCAACCTCTCAAGCTAGGCCACGACGAGGAGGGCTACCGGGGCGGATGCCCACTCGCTACCGCTACCAACGTGTAGAACAACAGGGCGTGCCAGCTCCTCCAAGCAGTCGTCTCTTGGTGATACTGCTGTGGCGGCGAAAGCAGCACAGCAAGATCGGTCTCGGCAGGCGAGGTGAGGAGGGGCGATGGATGGTATGTTCACGACGCAACGCAACACAATTCGAGCTGGGTGGCGGCAAAGGAGACGGCAACAACGGCTGGCAACTGTGATATAGGGGTTGAGAACCGGAGGGAGCAAGCCGAGGCGAAATGTGGTTGATTGCGGAGCACCGTGCGTTGTAGATCGGCGCGAAGCCAGAGGCTAGTTGCAATTCGAGCACAAGTCTTATGTTTCCAGCTCACTTGAAGGCACAGCGGAGAGCCCCTGAGCGATTTTATTTTCCTTGTTTCTTCAGATTATAGATCCTGGAAGCATACCCCTACCCTGTGCAACGGTCCCTGAGTATTTTCACCTTGACTTTCACGTTTGACTCTGAAACGTTTTGGTAGCCCGAAGCACAGACCAGTGCTCAACCGGAGGCATCACAAGTCATGTGTTCAGTACACACTGTACACTCGTATAGTGCAAAATCGATGTTGTCCCCCTACCTGTGCAGGGGGCGTCCATGTCGGGGGGAAGGTATCCTTTGCGCTCCAAATACATTTTGATATGTCCACGAATCCTCAGCTTGACCGACGTTTCTGGCACAGTCCAAAAACTTGTTGCAGTTGAAGGTACGTACGACACAGACGATGCTCACTCGTACCGTAGGTCGCAGATAAACGAATCACGCTGGAGACAACAACAGTACTGTAGGAGGTTTCGCCAACAATGGATCCAACCTAATCATCACTATAAACGCATAAGTATTAAGGCTTACAGCAGCGACGGTGAATAGTGCCAGATGAAGTGGCGGCTACTTCTGTCGAGGCGCACCCGTCCCACAGTCCACAGGGTGAAGGTTGTGGGAAGCAGGGTAGCCTCGTTTTCCGTACCAAAACGCCCGGGCCTAGCGTGCGAGCCACTCGGTATTTCACACATCAAAGGGACTTCATATATTTTTCATGGGTAAAGCGTACCCTGCGATTGCACGGCAGTGCGCATGGCAATGCCGAAAGGCACGCAGGTAGCCACTCGGGAGTGGCTCTGAGCCTGTTAAAAAAGGGGGCCCAACATTCACCCTCCCACCGTATTATCGGTAACAGACTAACACCTGGCCAGGATTGAGACTCTACTCTGCACCCGATCAACATGCAAATCAGCATGACGATATGTAGGACTCAGTCTTAGGGACATCCGTTCGCTGCCACCCAGTCAGCCACGTCATCATGGCCATTTTCGGTAGCGATTTGGTATGTACCCGCGTCCCAAGGGCAACCATGGGCCTGCGCCCACTGGAGGACGGCGAGATGCCCATTTTCGGCGGCACTCTCACACGTCCTCCTGTTCCAAGGACAACCGTTTTCGCGAGCCCACCGAAGCACGTCTTCATGCCCTCCAAGTGCAGCATGGCTGCACGTCTCTTCGTCCCAGGGGCAACCGTTATCACGGGCCCACTGAAGGACCGGCAAGTGCCCTCCTTTAGCAGCCAAACTGCACGTTTTCGTGTTCCACGGACAGCCATTTAAGCGGGCCCACTGAACTACGTCCAGATGTCCGCTGTGAGCAGCATAGCTGCATGTTTTGTAGTCCCAAGGGCAGCCATTGGACCGTGCCCATTGTAGAACGTCCAGCCGGCCCAGCAAAGCAGACCAGTAGGCCGTATCGACGTTCCAGGGGCATCCGTTCGCTCGCGCCCATTTCAGCATTGCGAAGTCACATGAACGAGCAGCTGCACTGCACGTATCCGACCCCCAGGGGCAGCCGGCCAATCGTGCCCACTGAAGAACTCGCAGGTGGCCGCCCTCAGCAGCAGCTTGGCACGTCTCCTTATCCCAGTTACAACCATTCTCGCGCGCCCACTGCAGAACCTCGAGGTGCCCTGCCCGAGCAGCGGCGTCGCAAGTCCCCTCTTCCCACGGGCACCCATTTGCCCGGGCCAATTGAAGAACGTTCAGATGCCCTCCCTCAGCAGCTGCAACGCATGTCTTCTCGTCCCACGGGCAGCCGTTATCCCGCAAGCACAGTAACAAAGCATAATGCCCCCCTGCAGCGGCCCCGCGGCAGGCGTTCTTATCCCACGGGCAGCCGTTTGACCTCAACCACTGTAGTATGTCTACATATCCCGCACGTGCAGCCCTTGTGCAGGTCGTTTCGTCGAGGGGACAGCCGTTGGCATGCGCCCACTGTAGGGCCCTCAACTGGCCCGAACCAGCAGCCACGTGGCAAGTATCTTCCTCCAACGGGCAGCCATCTGCCCGTGACCATGCCATGACGTCAACATGCCCCCCCTCTGCTGCTGCGCTATATAGTGATTCAGGCCAGGGGCAGCCATATGCTCTGGCGCATTGCAGCAGGTCGAGGCGGCCATTTACCGCAGCAGCCTCGCACACCGCCTCATCCTGCTCCAGGCCGCTTTCAAAGCTCTCCACCAGCTGCGGTACCGTCGTTGAGACAGTAACGGCGCGTGTGAGGTTGAGGCGAGGCTCCCACGCGCTAGTCCACGCAGTCGAAACAGTGGCGAAAAACAGGTATTGCTGGTCGTCCACGAAGTCGACCATGTGAAGGACGACATCAGCGTTGGCCACCAGCGGATTAGTTGCCATTGCTGCCGAGTGTGCCTGGTGCGTGCGGCGGACGGGGGGCGGAATGGATTCGAGTTGGGTGCGTATACACCACTTGGCGTCCTCAGTAAGCCGCGTGACTATTAAGGTCGAGGTTGAAGGTTCGAATCTTACAAAGGACTTTTCCTAACAAATCAATAGGCCGAAAGCTCGGGAGCTTGAGTTGGCGATCCTCTATGCAATTCAAAGAGCGGAAAAAGATTAAAAGAGGGAATGCGGAACCCTTTGCGCGTTAAAAATGAAGCCAAGTACCCGGGGGGAAAAGAGGAAACATCTGTCACCACGACTTGTCCAAACCATCGCTGAGAGTTAGACCTACGAGTTCAGCTGGAAAGTAAAAGTGATTATTAAAATAAAAACGGAATCTTCTCGAACGAAGAGGTACCAGCAGCAGAAGCCATGCATACTGGTTAAATCTAAAACATGGAAGTGGCAGGATGTGTAGAAATATTTTTTCCTCCATTAAAAAGTATCAAGCTCTTTGCTTCATATACATCCATCCAACTTGTCGAAAGAGAAATATGACTGCTGTCGACAATTAGGACCCAGATGATCAAGCACGACTTGTCACAGTTCAACGCCGTGCAAGCAGTAGCTAGCGGCGCAGGAACATCGGTATTTGCAGCGGCAGAGACAGACGAAGATGGTACTGTCTTTGCCGAGGTCTTGTCTCGAGCAAACCGAGGTAACTCGAGACCCTGTTGGTGTGTGCTATCCGTTTACGGAAACAAAACCTAGCTCATCCCTTGGAAACTAGCACCACACGACTTGGAGACTTGCGAAAAATGATAAATACAGTTAATTCCTCTGCTGTGCTTCACCTTCGCCCTTGGCTGTACCCAGTGTAATTACAAAAACGCCTTCATCAAGTCTACACGGTTACCCCTTGAAAACAGTGCAATGCTTGACCGCATACAAAGTAAAACAACAGACTATTACACCAAAAACACAATCAATAACCACGCGTTAGAAATACAATACGACGCAAACAATATGAACATCTCTGTGAGACGTCGTATTTATGATGTTGTGTAGTACGAGGTACGAACTGAGAACGTGCAAGTTCAAACGCGGAATAACCAAAGCAAAAAATAAACATCGCGGTGAAAAATAATGTACCGTGTGGTCTACAACCAGCTACCGAACTTGGGTAGTTTCGTGTCCTATCGCTATGGCCGAACTACTACTGCCTGTACGTGCAATAATACCGTGGGTACAAAGACAAATCAAAACGTTCGAAAAGGGAGTGGCCAGAGGCGGGTGAGCGTCGACCGTGCAAAGTGGTTGGTTGACACATTCGTTCAAGCGGAAAACGGAAATGCGGATAGCAAATGCCAAGTGCGGGGTGCTGCTTGTGCCCAAACGCTGGTGAAGATGTCGGCGGAGCTATACATATGCGAGTACTACAAACGACCATGACTACGGTACGGGGGATACCCCCTTTTTCTAGGGCTGTGTATCGGTAGTATTTAACGATGCTTTATACATCGAAGATCGGCGCAGTCGATATATCGATATTTTTTCGATATATCGTTGAAGCCGATATATCGAAAATATATCGCTAAAACTTTGAACAACATGTTTTTTTTTGTTTTTTTATTGGAATTCCTATGCAGAAAAACTACATGGAAACTAGCACTGGCAGGCACCTGATACATACCTGGTACAATGTATATTACAACGCTCAGCCTTTAAAATTGTCTTAAAGTACAAAAACGATGTGTAGATGAGATGAAACCAAATACATCATAGATAGCCGCATACAGCCAACACGTAGCAACCAACTCAAGTACTTAAATTGTAGCCTAAAATTACTTCCCAACAAAGTATTCCGAGTCATCCCACGGTAGGGGTGCAGCAATAAGTTCCTGAGCTCCTGACATGAGGAGCTCCGTGTCTCATCCGAAAAATGACTTCCAAGATTTCGTTCACGCAGCCCGATCGGTATCCCTATCCGCAAGTTCTAAAATAATAGCCTTCGTAAAATCATAATACCTACCGGTAGTTCCTCACGGGAGCTCAACCGGTCGGGAACATTTGACCCCAAAAAGTGTAACTCCTACCATCGGATGACTCTTCCCAGTACTCACACATTTGAATAGATTTTTTCCAACTCGAGCTCTTCTTGCATTTGTGCCGTGTAACGTGTGTTCCTTACGTATTGTAGACCACTACTCGCTGCTGTTGAATAAAAGGTGCACTATATCGTTTGAGCTACGACAGACAGATGGCAACTACCCACGCTAGTTTAACTATTTTTTATAATCGCTTTTACTTCCCAGCTAAAACCCTGCAAATCTCGCAGGAAGCTTTACCCTCACAGGCATTCTGGACAAACTGTAGTCACAGACAGGTGTCGTCCTCCCCCCTCCGAGTACCGTCCTTGACTCCGGAGGGGTCAGCACTTCCACTGATCATAAAGTTGCATGTTTTGTCAATTTGCGCTCTTTTACTTTGCGTCGTGTACGTTGTGGTTTTAGAGTTCTGTGTGGAAGTGGAACTCAAGAAATCGACTTTCGTCGTTTTTTACAAGGTTAATCACGAGACCACTGCGGACACCAGCATTCTTCCCTGATTACAGTTCAAGGAGTATACCAGCTTGCTCAGCATGTGGCCTCGTTGAGTATCACTTTGCGCAGTGCTGTTTTGCGTGCACTCTTATGCATAAAGGCATGCGGTTATTGTTTTTATTCGAGCAATAGTTCAGGTGTATATGTATCTGGTTTGTGTAGGGTATAACGCGGATATATTCGTATATTCGCGGCTTCGACGCGCAAGGTGTTGACATTCAGTCGAGTGTTGTTTTTGTTGACGCAATACTTCATGAAAGCGATCCCAATACGGTACTGGCGTCGCAGGGGCTGGTGCCGCTGTGGCGCTGCAGCTGGTAGAACTGATATTGCCAGGTATACTCATCTGGTGTTCATAATATGTTCTGGATACATTCGTATTTTTGCGGCTTCGACGCGCACGGCATTGAGATTCACTGGAGTCTTGTCTTTCTTTGCGCGTTGTCTGTGAGGTCGTTTATTTGCGGTTATCCGCGGGTTCCAGAGATATGCCACGCTCTTCATGTCCACCCTATTTAACCCGGAGCCGGGAAAAAATTGTGCGCTGCTAGGAGTGTATGATTCGAGGGTACGTCAAATAGTGTCTGTTGTTTGCGTGAACTCCGTGGAGAACAGAGAACATTCCAGATTACAGATAGATGTTTTGAATTCGTTTCATGGAGTGTCACGCGTTTGCTCTTGGAGGCATGTCGGTCACACTTCTTTGAGTACTACTTCTGTAGTTAAGGTATACGTATCAGGTTTATGTAGAATATAATGCGGGTACATTCGTCTTTTCGCGGCTTCGACGCGCAAGGTGTTAAGACTATGTGTGGAGCGTTGTGTTTGTTGGCCATTCAAGGTCGTTTCTTTGTGGTTTTCCTTCGATTTTTTAACCGCGTCGGTGAACTGCGGTCTTACTGACAAAATGTTGTTGTGCCCTGTCGGTCACTATCGCAACTACCGGTGAACTACTATCCAAATCTTAAACATTGTTATTTTCTATGTGGTCATATCGACCACTATCGCGCTACACTAGGTCAATGTATTTAGTTCGCTTTGTTGTGCGGGCGGCGTCAGCCGCAGACACCTTGTATTTGTTTCCTCTTTTTTGTGGGCAGCGGAAGGCGTTATAATAGGAGTAATAGTAAACAGTAGACAAGTGTGTTGTGTGAGTGTCGACTAGCAGAACCATTAGAGATCCCTTACTACGCAGCAGTGAGACTACTATTGTTGGGTATAATAAGCAATCGACGCCTTTGACCGCGCGTATTCTCTTTTCGTTGACGTGAGTCCTAACAATTAATGCAAACACCCGCCGCATTGCTATTTATTCCGCACTCTGGTGTGTTCGGACAATGCACCCGCCCCCCGATGGACACAGTCATGACCCTACGAAACAACGCCCCAAATTTAATTGATTGATACTAATTCAAGACATTATTTATTTTCCGTGGTCGGAGCACACGATATACATTGTGATTAAACAATCAATGCGAAAGCATCTACATTAACCAGATGTAATACGGAAAGCAAGCATGGGCCAGGCGGAACGCAGAGAGTATGCTGACAGCAACACAACGTGGTGAAACGAGGTCGCCTTCAAAACATATTATTTACCACCACTACTGTAAAAGGTTCATGTAATAGTTTGCCGGTAGTCACAGATCAGGGCCGCTGAGGCTTTAGAGTTTGATACCAGTTACTTGCTTTCAAAAAAACGTAAATGGGGGGGGCGCATTCTACGGTAGAGGTTCACCATTTTGTTTCTGAAGCTCCTCACGTTGGGAGCTCTACACCCTCACCGAAATTGTTTTTTTGAGCAAACTGAAAGTGCAATCCGATGAACAAACCCGTGGCCCATCTATACAAAAAAGCATATGGCAAAAATAGAATGACAATCCGACGATTTTGTCCCGTCATCAAGAAAGTAAAAACGCCAAAAAGGTGCTCGTACGTCGATCGTAGAACGCGTCGGGGGTGCTACATGAAGTGAACCTCCCCGTGTATATCCCAGCCATTGCAGTAACTGGTAATTGCAGCTATGATATATTATACTGCTATTGTTGTTCTAACTCTGATCTAACTGCTGTTGTACTGCTACCGCACGTGCGTCCGTGTGACACCCAGGCAACCGACCGTCGGGCGAATGAACGCGTACAACAGACTTACAGTTACGTATCTGCTGTTCACACCATACGAGTACGTACGTACGTGCGGCTGGTGCGAAAACAGGCCACCGCTGCTTTAGGTGATCGTTACTGCTGCACGGCTGCTACACTGCAAAGGCTGCTGTTTCGGAGATGGCGTGCACCTAGGGACTAAGAGAAGCTGGCTCCGCGTGCGCCTCTTCGTGCCAGGCAGCGTGCTAGCCGCGAAGGCCTGGTTGAGTCCAAACACGAAACGAAGCGCACTGCGATCAGTCTCTTTGTGGTCATACTATTACGGGGGAACGTAGTTAATACGACCAAATATTGGTAGTAAAAATAGATAAATATACTGGCTTTAATTTTGTCTCTACCGTAGGTCCTATTAACTACGTTCCCCGGTAATAGAGGGACGGTCGGAATGAACTCGGATCCTGCGTAGACAAGGCTACGAGTCACACGTACGTATCCACCGGTCCTATATTTGTAGGTATAAGAGTTACATTACATACCGGCATTTCGATTTCTATGGGTTTTCATACCAGCATGTTTGTTTCGCTTGAAGATCGATTTCAAAATCCAATCGAAATATCATATATATGAACCTTGGAATCGGATTCGTTCAAGAAACGGCAGATTGAGGAGCTACTCCGGACTTTTTTCTGCCGTTTTTTGTTTTATTTTTCAGTCCAAACAAGTATATGTGCTTAAATTGCAGCAGAAGCTATACTATTTCTATCACGATACATATATTTTCATCGGGTTTAAACCGACCCTGAATAGTAGAAATAACTTCGTTTAGACATTACCTCATCCGTAATAACTTATTATGCGATACACAACAGTTACTATACCCCCCCCCGCCCCCTCTCGCCGCCCTTAAAATCTCTTTGGGCCTCTAGCGCCATTTATGTACTGTATCTGGTGTAGTAGTTCCTGTGCATCATGCGACCAAAAAACAGGAACCCCCACCTTCCAGCCGCCCTTATCACATATTTTGGTCTAGCACCATTCATGTACTGTATCTGGCATCATATATAGTAGCTCCTGTTCATCCTTCGACCAAAAAACAGATATGAATCACCCCCTTCCTATTTCATATTACCATATTCACTGTCCAGTA
>JBBMKB010099773.1:0-10480 GCA_037833945.1 Alaria marginata | reverse complement strand
GCGGCCAAAATATGGAACTCAGAGAATAGAAAAAAGAGGAGCTAATAAATAGCGAGACAGCAGGGCAACGAATGAGTGACCGAAGTGGGCGAGGCCGTCACCAGATCATCTCGTGAAAATTCCCATGTTTCGGGCAGATGTACTCTGCGAGTTGTCGTCCTGCCCGATAGTCCGTCCTACAGTAACATCCCTTGCAGTGCTCCCTGCAACGTTCCCCGATACTTGTGGTGGTAAGCTACTGTATATACAACTTAAATGTACAATACACCCGGCGAGAAGGAACAAACCGAGTTTTCCCGCAATGTTTATACCCCCGCATCTAGAATAAGGGTTTTAGTCTACTACTAATGCCTAGTGACTGCGAATCACCTATATACTAGGGGACTGTCAAGTCCATATTCCAATACGCCCCCTTGGAGATAAGTCAGTAGCTAGAGGAACCTGACACGCTAAATAACAAACACTATAGGTACGAATTATTCAGACCTGTGCGTAAACAGCTGCAATATGGATGCAATCATGTTAGCCAGATAACCAAAGTACGAATGGAACGACATATTCAGGCCTGGGTATGAACAGCGACAATATGGCTGAAGTCATGTCACAAAATACGCGTGGTGTATGAACCAGCGACAAGTACTCTGTAAATAAGCGCAAACCAGCCTGCTGGGTGTTCAACATGCCCCCTGAATTGATACCTAGGGCTACATGAAACCGGAGAAAATAGAAACCGCGAAGGCTCATCCAGTACAGCGAAAATGCGTTCTATTCAGTTTTTGCGCATGTACGGTTGTCCTCGAAATAAGTCTACAAATACGGATAGTACGGCCATCGACTGCGGGTGTAGTCCTATCACACAAGCTATACTCGTGGTGCTGTAACGTTGACCAGATAGTAATATTGTAGAAAATAAAGCGTATGAAAATGTCTGCTGCACGTATACTGAGCCTCGTTAATTGAAAGCTAGAACAAATTAGAACTCGAAAAAAGTTGATTAGAATGTTGTATGTCAAGGCCCTGACTCTGTGATAAGAGCTGCAGAGGTGGCGCCGAAGTGTCTGTGAAGAACACTTGCGCTGTTGAAGAAACGAGAAGGGAGTTTGGTGTATGTACGTACGTACTCGAAATAAGCCTAGGAATGCAGATAGTACGCCCATCGACTGCGGGTGTAGTTTTACCACAAAAGTTATACTCGCGGTGCCGTAACGTTGACCGCAGACGAATATCTTGCAAAATAAAGCGTAAGAAAGTGTCTGCGGTACGTATACTGTGCCTCCTCAATTGAATGTTATCAACAGAACAAATAGAAAAACGAGGCAAGTTGACTAAAATGATGCGTGTCGAGGCTCTGACTCTGTGATAAGAGCTGCGGAGGTGGCACTGAAGTATCTGTGAAGATCACTAGGTCTGTTGAAGAACAGAGAAGGGAGTTTGGAAATAGCCGCTTGCGGCCAAAGCTGGAAACCAGAGAAGAGGAAGAAGAGAAGATAAACTATACAACAAGACAGAAGAAGAACGAAGGAGTGATCGAAGAGGGCGAGGCCGTCACCAGATCATTTCGGGAAACTGCGCATGCTACGAGCAGTTGTACTCCACGTATGGTCGTACAAGTCGACAGTCCGTCCTACAGTATGTTCCTTGCAGTGTTCCCTGCAACGTCTCGCGATACTTGTGATGGTAAGCTAGATACAACTTGAACGATGCACAATACACCGGCGAGAAGGAACAAACCGATTTCCCCCGCAAATTGTATTTCCCCGCATCTAGAATAATATTTTTAGTGTGCTAATGCCTGGTGACTGTGAATCAACTAAATAATAGTGGACCGTAAAGTCCATATTCCAATACGCCCCCTTTGTGATAAGGCAGCAGCCAGAGGAACCTGATACGCTGAAGAATGAACAAAAATGGTACGACATATTCAGACCTGTGTATGAACAGCGGCAATATGGATGTAATCATGTTACCCAGACTATCAAAATCCAAATGGAACGGCCTATTCAGGCCTGTGTATGAACAGCGGCAATATGAATGCCATCATGTCACGAAATACTCGTGGTGTAATTACCAGCGAAACACAATCCAGAAAATAAGTTCAAACCAGTCTGCTGGATGTTCAACACGCCACCTGAATTGATTCCTAGAGCTACATGAAACAGGAGAAAATAGAAACTATGGACGCTCATCCAGTACAGCGAAAATGCGTATTATTCAGTTTTGGTGTATGTACGTACGTACTCGAAAGAAGTCTACGAATGCCGATAGTACGCCCATCGACTGCGGTTGTAGTCCTATTACACAATCTTTACGCGTTATGCTATTAGGTTGGCCAAATAGCAATACCCTAGAACATAGCGTAAGAAAGTGTCTGCGGTACGTATACCTCGTTTCCTCAATTTAATTGTAGAACAAGTAAGAAATCCAAGAACGCTGATTGGAATGATGGGTGTCGAGGGTTTGATTATGTGGTAAGCGTTGCAGAGGTAGCACCGAAGCGTCTGTGAAGATCACTTGTGCTGTTGAAGAAAATATAAGGGACTTTGGAAATAGGCGCTTGCGGCCAAAGTTGGAAATCAGAGAAAATACAAACTAGAAGTTAAAGAAACATCGAGACAGCAGGAGAAAGAAGGTGTGATCGAAGAGGGCGAGGTCGTCACCGGACTGTCTCGGGAGAATGCCTATGCGACGGGCAGATGTACTTTACGGGTTGTCTTCATGGTCGGCAGTCCGTCCTTCAGTAACGTTTCCTACAGTGTTCTCTGCAACGTTTCCCGATACTTATGGTGGTAAGCTAGTAAACATATAATCCACCCGATGAGAAGGAAAAAACCGAGTTCCCCCGCAATTTGTATTTCCCCGCATCTAGAATAAGGTTTTTAGTGTACTACAGCGTAGTGACTGCGGACCAACTAGATACTAGTGAACTAAACAATCCATATTCCAGTAGGCCTCCTTGGTGATAAGACATAAACTAGAGGAAAATGGCACTGGAAAGAATAAACACAAAAGGAAATACATAGTTAGACCTGTGTATGAACAGCGGCAATATGGATGTAATCATGTTACCCAGATAATCAAAATACGAATGTAACGACATATTCAGGCCTGTGTATGAACAGTGGCAATACGGATGTAACATATCACAAACTACGCGTGGTGTAGTTTCCAGCTAAATGTACCCTAGGAAAGAAGCCCAAACAAGTCTGCTGGCTGTTCAACACGCCCCCTGCATTGATACCTAGGGCTACATAAAACCGGAGAAAGTAGAGACTGTGGACGCTCATCTAGTACAGCGAAAATGCGTAGTACTCACATCTGTGTATGTACTTGGGTATTCGAAATAAGTCTATGAGTACAGATAGTACGGCCATAGACTGTGGGTGTAGCCCTATCACACACGTTGTACTCGTGGTGCTACTACATTGACCATACAGCAACATCCTAGAAAAGACAGCGTATCAAAGTGTCTGCTGCACGTATACTCGGCCTCCTCAATTGAATCCTGTTAATGGAACAAATATTAAATCGAAGAAAGTTGATTATAATGATGCGTGTCGAGGCTCTGACTCTGTGATAAGAGCTGCAGAAGTGACACCGAAGGGTGTCTATGAAGAGCACTTTTGCTGTTGAATACAACAAAACGTAGGTTAGAAATAGGCGCTTGCGTCAAAAGTTGGAAACCAGAGAAAAGAAAGACTAGAAGATAAAGCAAACCACGAGACAGCAGGAGAAAGAAGGAGTGATCGAAGAGGACGAGGCTGTCACCAGACCATTTCGGGAAGATGTCCATGCTACGGGCAGGTGTTACCCTACGGGTTGTCGCCCTTCCCAGTAGTCCGTCCTACCGTAACGTTTGTTGGAGTGTTCCCTGCAACGTTTCCCGGTACTCATGGTGGTAAGCGAGTTCCAACTTAAGCATGCAGTTCACCCGATGAGAAGGAACAAACCGATTTGCCCCGCAATTTTTATACCCCCGCGTTTAGAATAGGGTTTTAGTGCACTAATGCCTAGGGATTACGGATCAAATATATACTATTTGTAGTGGACTGCCAAGTCTATATTCCAATACGCCCCCTTGGTGATAAGTTAGTAGCTAAATAAACCTGATAAGATAAAGAATGAACTCAAATGGTACGACTTATTCAGACTTGCGTATGAACAGCGGCAATATGCATGTAATCATGTTACCCAGACAACCAAGATACGAACGGAACGACATATTCAGGCCTGTGTATAAACAGCGGCAAAACGGATGAAATCATGTCACAAAACACGCGTGGTGTGGTTACCAGCGATCATTTCTCTAAAAAAGAAGCGCAAACCAGTCTGCTGGGTGTTCATCACGCCCCCTGAATTAATACCGAGAGCCACATGAAACCGGAAAAATAGAAAACTGTGGAATCTCATCCAGTACAGCGAAAATGCGAACTAGTTATTTTTGCGCACGTATGTCTGTCCTCCAAAGAAGTCTACGGATACAGACAGTATGGCTATATACCGTGGGTGTAGTCCTACGACACAAGCTATACTCGTGGTGCTATAGCGTTGACCATACAGTCATATCCTAGAAAAGGGATCGTACAAAAGGGTCTGCTGTGCGTATGCTGCGCCTCTTCAATTCAATCCTAGAACAAACAAGAAATCGGAGAACGTTGAATGTAATGATGCGTGTCGAGGCTGTGACTCTGTGATAAGAGCTACAGAGGTGGTACCGAAGTGTCTGTGGAGTTCACTTGTGCTGTAGAAGAAAATAAAACGTAGGTTAGAAATAGGTGATTGCGGCCAAAAATGGAAACTTGAGAATAGAAAAAAAAGATGAGGAAATAAGTAACGAGACAGCAGGAGAAAGGAAGAGCGAACAAAGTGGGCGAGGCCGTCACCAGGTCATCTCTGGAAAATGCACATGCCATGGGCAGATGTACTCTACGGGTCGTCGTACTGGCTGGCCGTCCGTCTTACAGTAACGTTCCTCGCAGTATTCTCTACAACGTTTCCCGTGTAAGCAAGATACAACTTTAACATACAATACACCCGGCGAGAAGGAACAAACCGAGTTTCCCCGCAATTATTATTTTCTCGCATCTAAAATAAGTTTTTTAGTGTACTAATGCCTAGTGATTGCGAATCAGCTAGATACGATTCATAGTGGACTGCAAGGCCTATATTCCAGCATAGCCACACACGTGTGAACAAAACAACATAAAAATCACACAACATCGCACAAAATCAATTTGCATCAACCAAAGTATAATTACGCATAATTACCCCTAGCCAATTAAAAATTAAGACAAATGGCACCAAATCACCCAAACAACTAGTAGGAGTACATTAAAAAATCAGTATTCACACAAAATTCATAGCGGGATTTCGGCAGTGGGCGTGTGGTGCGCGGCTCCTGAGTTAGGTCAGGCAGCTCGCAGGAGAGAGGGAAATCACTCAGTTGGGGTAAACCACCATTTGGTGTGTAAACTCAAGCTCCGAAAAGCATATCCCGAAAGAGGGGCCCAAGCCTGTTGTATTGATTATCGGTCTTGTCCGAAGAGGAGAAGAAGAGGAGGAAGGAGAGTGTGCGAGTGTGCGGGAATCGTCAGTTTGCACTATTCGTCCGTGAACAGTTGGGCTCCTCCCCGAACTGAATCTACGATGTTTATTTTGCCGCATACCTACATTTGTCGGCATGTGACACACCACACTGCCTGTACTGCCGTATAACGTTGTTGTTGCTGTGGCCTTCTCGCTGCAAGCGACTATGTACCGATCAGCGAATCAGTATAGACTACTGGCCACTGCTGACTAGCATGGTGAATATCATTAATAAGATCCCTCGATGGAGGTGACACAGTCAAACTTTCTACCAGGTACATTATACTTTCAACTTGAGTTACCCACTAACCAGGTTTTAATGTACTCTTGCTTGATTCTTACTGCAAGTGTCATAACTTACTTAATTATATTTTTGCCAAACTTTTCAATTGTCGGTACTTGGTATAATAGGTATACGTGTTTGTTTTACTACCTGTCTGCATGTTTTACGTGTTTCTTACTCCTTTTGGGCGTCGCACAACATCAACCGTTCCTGCTCCGCTTTTGAGGAGTGACCAACCCTTGAACAGCTAATGCAACCACGCGCAAAACCTGGCGACATAAAAGGCAAACTACTGCCGTGACAGGTTTGAAGCATGGGCGAGCATGCAAACCGTAAATGTATCTCACACAGATCTTAGAACCCGCGAGGGTTTCACTATACATATACACGAGATATATACTTGGTACGATGATATCCCGTGCGTTGATTACTACGGCGCTATTACTAGCCGTAGGCTGTACTAGTGAAATTCTGCCAGACCGTTTCAGCAGTGTCAACTACCAGGATATGGTCTGTTCTAAACACACAATGGAAGCTCATGCTCGTCCCGCGCTGCAACTGCTCCTTCTCAAAACAAATCAATTCCAGAAGAAATAACATGCAATAATATTTCAGAAATCAGTTTGTTAATCAAGAACTTAACATAACTACTTACTGTAGCGGCCGACTACGTTTCTGACCCCCCGTACAAAGAAGACGTGTGTGGTGCTAGTACGAATAAAAAAACTTGAACAAATAGTCTAGCAGCCTCACGTTTCTGCCCGGCCTCCCGCACAAAGAAGACATGTGGTACTACGCACTACAAAGCAAACAAATCTTGCCATTGAGTGACTGCGACCCCAAACGAGGCAGACTTCCTCTTGACAACCCACACGATGACGGTGCTCAGCGACTCCAGGAGTGGTGTGCCGGCTCAGTCCTAAAGGAGATGAAGATGTCCAGCGACCCCAGAAGCGATGTCCCAGCAGCCCCAAACGATCGATGGTGATGCGGTGATTCCAGAAGACGTTTTCCCCCGGTGAAACCTGTAGATTATGAGGCCCGATCTCGACAAGACACGTCGGCGACCCCACGTTGCTGTCGTTAATATGGCGACTCCGGAAGCTCCGGCAGTCTCGTTGAGCACGGCTGTAGCGACTTTCAAAAATTTTCGTTCCGGCGATCGCAAGGGATTTTGTTTGCAGTGACTCTGTGAAACATCTTTCCGGCGGCCCCACGTTGACACCAAATCGCGACCCCACGTTGATACCATACGGCGACCCCTGGTGTTCATGACCGGGCGGTCCCTGTTGATAGGATATAACGACCCCTGGTATTGATAAACGGGTGATCCCTGATGATAAGAGAAGGCAACCCCTGGTGCTGATGACCGAGCGATCACTGTTGATAAGATAGCCCCTGTCGAAGTCGTCCTCGAAATGAACGACCGACTTTTTGTCGGTGTCAGTGAAGCGGTTTTGGGTGCCCGCCACAGCCACTGCGTGCGTACTACCCGTCTGTGAGCACGAAGCCCCTTACGCGCAGCGCTCGGTGTCGTTGTGCGTGGTCGTCCTGTGCACAGTGCACCACTTTGCCCAGCACTGCCTCTTGACCCAGATTTCCTCTTCTGGCAGGCGGACTTGTTGCTTTTCCCGTTAGCGTTGGCAGGCACGACGCAGCCGCTCCTGTAACTCCCCGCCTTGCCGAAGTTGTGGCAGTTGATGGAACTAGGATCAGGTGCTACTGATGTTGCTGTCACGGCCGTGCCACGACCAGCAACCTTTCCCGTCTTGTTCTGTGGCAGCCCGTCCAGGGAGAGGTGACGTAGTACAGACTGAGTATTCGGCAGATCAAAGTCTGGGTCCTTCCAGGTCATCAGCTTGACGTCCCGGCAGACCTTGGAGAACGATGCGGGTGATTTGTCTATCTATAATTGGCTCCTTTATCTCGGTCAGCAGATTGCGCAGTCGCGTGAGCTCGTTGATGTAGCTGACGGGTTATTTTTCCGGCTTCATGCCCGTAGTCGCTAAAGCTTCCCGTGTGGCCCGTATCGTCTCGTTCGTGACCTTCAAGTATTTCAACTCCAGCTCCTCCACCACCTTTTGTCAATTGCCACGTGTTCTGCGTGCGCCTTCTGCGTGCTCTGCCACCAGCAGAGCCGCTGGTTTCTCGATGATAAAGTAGAGGATGTCAACAAAATCCTGGTTGGCTCGGTCACACGCGGCTTGTGGTTGATCGAGAGCCTCTGCTGGTAAAGTCGTCACCACCGACGTCGCGTTGCTGGGCCTCGCTTGTCCCTCCAGTATGAGAAAACACATCTGAACGGGCGATGCTCAGCATGAAGCATGCCTTTTTGTACCAATCGCCAAGCTGGTCGGGGTTCGTACCGCGGAAAGGCGTTATGCCCCTTAACGCTTTGCAAAGGCTACCGATCGTATTGCAACCACCCATGCTTCAGCAGAGTAGTTGTCCTCTCGTACGTAGCAGCAGCAACAAATTATCCACACTTAAGTTGAGGCACCCCCGATAGGTTGTACGTGCACTTGTGTTTATTCTACCTGCAGCAGCAGCAGTACAGCAGCAGTGGTAGTAGTGTCGAGCCAATCCGTCACGTAGTCTCGAAATAAATCAGGGGACCCCGCCTATATATCGACCAGAAGAACTAGGAATAGAGTGGTTGCACCGCTTTGAACTTGAAACGAAAATAATTAAACAAAATGGTTCCGCCGCATGTATATAGTTTACAGCAGAAGCAAGTGTGTGCTCACTTTCCTCAATGCCCAGCAGTACGTGGTCGTATTTCACAGCAGTAGCCCCAGATGGCGATGCTCGTGGTAGCCATGTGCAGTCCGTCACAGAAGCAACTCATCCGTGGTGACAATCGTGGCAGCCCTCTCTGTGACTTCTTCTTGTTTTTGTCGTTCTTCGTACGAAAACTGCTCCAGCTTGATTGTGATGGGAGCTCTTTCTCAAGAAGCTAGCTTACAGCGCGCAGCAGCTCGAGCCACTGTCGTCCCTCGGTAATCTTGATGGCTCGCAGCTTTACAGTGCATGATAAGTAAACCGAAGACTCATGACTTCATGGCGGGATCTCTGCATCGGGCGTGTGGTGCGCGGCTGCTTAGTTAGGCCAGGCAGGCCGCAGGAGAGAGGCAAATCACTCAGTCGGAGTTAACCAACCGGTTGGTGTGTAAGCTCAAGCTCCGAAGAGTATATCATGAAAGAAAGGCAACCAGGCCTGTTGTTGATTATTGGTCTTGTCCAAGAGAAGAAGACGAGGGAGGACAGTGTGCGAGTGTGCGGGAAGCACATTTTCTTGTCTCAACTCGATCACCCTGGTTTCACAAAAAACAACTCCAATACCCCGGACCCTGATCGTCAGTTTGCACGGATCGTCGTTTTGAAAGTTTGGGGTCTTTTCCGAACTAAATCTACTAAATTATGCTAATTATGCCGCAAAAAATATCTATACGTTGTTTGATACCTGGTACTGCTGTGCGAGGTACCTGGTACCGGTATATGAGACATATGTACCAGGTACAGAAGTACTGTAGTTTACTTTCTTTCTTGTTTGTGATCTACGTATGCATGTATCATGCGTATATCTGATCTGGACTGCCGAGATCAGAACCTATGTACCAGGTACATATTATAGTGGATCTGTAGGAAGTCCTTATACTTTAACACCGGATATCTGACAGTCCGTACATACAGCAACAACAAGTATGGTGCGCTGTTTAGCATTGCTACTGTAACTAGCTCGTTGGGTACGTAGTTTGACACTGTGCCTGATACCTGGTGCCAGTATAAGATGCGTACCAGGTAGCTTTCTTGTTTGATCTACGCATGCATCCATCATGCGTAGATCTGATTTGGACTGTCGAGATCAGTGCCCTAATGTATGTACTGTAGTGGACCGGTAGAAAGTCCATGGAATATATGTACGAAGGGTATTATTGGAGTTGTACGCACGAATGGGGGGTATGAGATGTTCGATAGCTCGTGACTATGGGTCGTAATATATGTTTCAGACGTATAGCATTAGTCTCCCAGCAGGTAGAGCAGGCGTAGAGTGACCCCGCCATGCGGCATAGATGCCGAATACAACAACAGAAGTAAATAATAAAATACCTAAGAATGCCAATCACCCGAAACGACACGTAACCGTCAATGTTGAATAGCCAATTACGGACACCCTCCCGGCTCTTCACATGACTGTGACGAGACCAAGAAAATAGAACACTAACTCTCTGACATAAATCAACGACGGTAGTGAGAGGAAACCCGTCCCAACGAGCGAAAACCTCTCACGAATCCCCCCCATGCAAAACTTTTGTAATAACAAAATAAATTACAGTACTCGTAGCCGCGCCTCAAACGTAAAAACTAAGGCTAAACATATATATGCAAGAGATCGCGAGGAACCCCGTTCCCCCGGACAAAAGTTGCCTCTTGCCCCCTACTCCCGCCATAGATACACAGATCGCGACAGTAAAGCGAGATAGCATAAATCATTTTTCGCATGACTTACACATAAAATTTACCTGACGCTAAAAATGCCCGAAAACGGTAGATCGCGTGGGATACAAAACAACCCCGAAAGCACTCCCTTTCTGTTTCTGGTTTCCTCACTAG